>CAJVPY010000776.1:0-23361 GCA_910591965.1 Dentiscutata erythropus
TACTTGCAGATAGAGATGATCTGGGCTATAAAATTAATGATCTTTAAAACGACTATATATATATATATATATATATAAAATTCTTCACTTTTAAAAATAAAAAAAACTTTTTTTTTAAAAATATTATTTTATTGATTTGAAACGAGACAAGACAGAACTCTTGCACCATATCCACCTCCAGAGTGTAACCAACAACTTGACTAGATGTTTCTATTAGAAATTGTAGACTATATAATTGCAACTAATATTGACCCATCGACTCTTGTAAAAATTAAAAAACAAACCTGATAACCAACCCGGGTATGAGATTTATAAAAAACTTCTGCTAATAATTCATACTATAATTTTAGACTATTTATGCTAATATTTAATTATTTAATACAGGATCCAAACGAACTTTCAATTCTCTAATAAATGCACTAGTTTGTTCTGGATTACCCCTATCTTCGACTCTCCAATATGTATCGCGAGTTCTCTCTATTAATTTGTTTATAGCCAGGTATCTATAATCTGCTACCCTTTCAGCTTTAGTTTTTTCTAACATTACCACATCAACTAATTCACAATTCACATATACTTCAAATCCAGCTTCATCAAACATATGTTGAAAGTTCTTCCATGTATTAAGTGTCAATAATTTAGTCGTACCAAACAAATGTTCATAAAACATATGCCAGCAAGGCAACAAATACTGACAAAAAAATAAGCAATTACACTGTAGAAATGTAAGATCTGGTGAAACTTTTCCTTTCTCAATTCTTTTTTCAAAAGTGTAAAATTCACTAACAATTATTTTTTGAACAGGGAATGGAAATTTGTGAATTTCATAAAGAATCTTATCGTCAATACCAATAGCCAAAATCTTCTTGACACAGAATTCAAAAGCTACATAGTTTGAATCAGCTCTTTTTTTTCATCTAGCTCAACTATTTTATAACATGCTCCTAAAAAAATAAATAAATAAAATAATATTAACAATTAAATTTATGAATATTTATAAATAAAACAAGTAAAACTAAAAGTGTATACCAATTAGACCATACTGTGACAATGTTTTTCTTTTTAATTCACTATAGCACGATTCAAGAGGATTTGTAGAGGTTACTTGCAGTAGAATAGGTGAAAATTGATGGGCCCAGAGAGCTCATTGATGTGTATTTTTTATATATTGTTTTGTGATATACTGTTGGATAGTTGGAATTGAACATTTATTGATTGCTTGTTGAACAAGAGCATCGCAACCAAATTTTGTTTTTTTTGTGTATTGCCTGGATCATTTTTTGGTGGGTTTTTGTTTCGTATATATTTTTTAACCAAGTTCACATGACATGGACAGTGCAAAAAATAACATTGCACTCTTGCTTACCATGTTAAAGACCTTAAAAGGCAATCTTAATACTATTAGCTTTGATATGGCTTTGATTAGCCAAAAAATATCTAGGTCGCCAATGATGTCCCAATTGTTTAATTGCAATTAATGCCTTTGCAACAGTGTTACTGTTCTCATTGCTTACAAAGAAATGCGCCCCAACATCCTAGCATCCAAAGTTATTGCGAATATATAATGTAAATAAACGATAATTGTATTTATTTGTTTTATAAGTTGAGTCTATTAGAGTTAACTATCCAGATTTTGAAGTTGGTTGGGGTGTACAAAGATGATACCATGAGTGGATTGGTTATTAACTTTAAAATACTCTACTTGATATTCTTTTTTTTTAAAAAAAAAATCAAATTCTAAATATCTTGCTTTTGATTGGAGTTAAGATGTGTATCAAAAAGTCCACACACTTTATACTTAATATTTGTGACTTCCACTCTCCTTAATTCCTTTACACTTTCATTTAAATTTAGCTTTTCTGTTGCAAATTCTTTTACTGCATTCACAATTTTGGGTGGTTGATAATTCTTTATGGCATCTTGTTCAACTAAATTTTGAATAGCTTGTGAACGCTTAAGCTTTTCGATATTCTCTAAAGAATGTGTATGGTCAGATGAGTTTTTATATTGTTTAACTCTTACTTTCTGCTCTGAAATCATATATATAACTTTTATTTTGACAAAGTACATGTTAGCAAGTCAGACCTTTGTTTCATAATGTTTTTCATCTGGAATATTTTCTTTCCATGTACTTGACTTTTGAGGTTTATTAAACCGATATATAAAAGTCTTCCACGAGTCACTCTTAATATTATCTCTATAGCTGAATTTGGTTCAAATATTGGTTACAAAAGGCCACTATTTAGCATCAAATTCTTGTATAGAAATTTTCAATAGCTGGTTAATGTTAAAAAGGAGATTGTGTTTTTGATCAGATATTAGTGTTTCAGAATTGGGTAAGTTTACTGCCGCAAAAGCAGGATCCATTGATTATTCGTATTAATTATAATACAAATGTTTAGCTTTTCTATAAAAAAAAAAAAAGCGCTTGTCTTTTTTTTTTAAGAAGTTTTTTTGAGTTTTTGGAAAAAATTTTCTTACAAAAAAAAAGGTGAAGTTTTTTGTAAAAAAAAAAAAAAAATAGCTTCTTAATAAGAAAACTTTTTTACAAAGAAAAAAAAAAAGTGTATATTTAAAAAAAAGACAGTTATATTAAAAGACTTGTAAGATGCTTGTAATGTTTAAAAATATTCTTATAAAAAAACCTTCTTTACGACCTCTGGTGAGAAAAAGTTATTTTGATAATTAAAATGCACGTTATGCACAATAAGAATTGTATTTGGCTATATCGATATTGTACATGTATTGAATTTGGTCCGACCCCAAAGGTTTATCACCGTAGGTCGGCATGTCACATGATTGCACCCTGCTTTAAATCACCCCCGAACGAAGAAATCGATCATGTAGATTTTAGCCAATTATATTGCAGGGTCAGAAGAACGTAAAAATAAACTAAAAAAGTTAATTCGAAAGTCATATCACCTGAAAAATAAGATGCATGGCTTCGAATGATGCCCATGCGCATCCAGAAGTAACGCGCATGTTTGGATCAATGTAAATTAGCCAATCACATAAATATTTTCATATGTTGGACGATCAGCCTTAGGCGCGTACTCAAAATAACACGTAGTTTGGTGTTTTTACGCAAAAAAATACGGTAATTTTTTTTGACATCAACCTTAAGATATTAAATATTTTGAAAATATGTGTTACGTTGTTGTGCAACGTTCATTTTTATGTATTGGGTACAATCGTATCTAAAGACACGTAAAAAATAGTATACATTTATTTATACTTTTACAAAAAAAATCGAGTGATTTCTAGTGCTATAAGTTATGAGACCGCTTGAGGACAGAATTGCAATTGATCAAAATTTGAGTTCCTTCTCATCATTTTATCATACGATTTTTTATCTTCAATTCTGTAATTTTATACGCATTAATTTGTAAATTGCTTAAACTATGCTATCACCTTATAACCAAAAATAGATACTTTGCATCATTATTCACTTTTTAGAATGGCTTTGATATATTAATTTGTATCATTTCCCTTTTTTATCTTTCATTTCCTTTACGTACGATTTCTATCAACTTACGCCTAGAGATGAGTTTCATGCGCACGCATGATTCCTTAATTGTGCACATTAATGTGCATTCATGCACATGTTTCGGAATCATGTGCATTTTATCCTATCTAAATTTTATATAGGAAATTTAAAGTATATATAATTTAGACCAGGGAACGTATTGTCAGGCGGAATTAAGGAATATGGCTACAAAGGTCTTGAAAATTTCCAAAAAGAAAATGAATGAACATAAAAGAAGAGCAAAATTGAGATAAAAATTTGATCATGTTAAAGTTATCAAAAACAATAGGAAGTAGATTAGCCAAAAATTATATCATATGATATCATGTACATTTTATATAACATGCGCATTCATGTGCATGTTATTATAAAATGCACATTTTTTCCATTACTACTCATGCAGATATTGTGTATAATCATTCACTTTTCAGGTATGGCTTAGATATATCAATTTAATTTGTATTATTTCTTTTTGGATGGCTTAGATATATTAATTTAATTTGTATTATATTCCTTTTTTGTCTTCATACCTTTGTAGTTTATATGATTTTTATATTTCACCTTTTAATCTAGTGCACTAAGCTAAGTATAGTTCAATGTTAAAGAATAAGTATTTTTAATCTTCAGTAATAGTATTTTTTTTTTTTCATTCGCATTTAGGACTTAGATATGATTCATATATGCCGATTAACTAATGCTGTCATGAAATTCAAGTCAAAGGGTTATCCCACCAAAAAAAAACTGCAGATTCGGTTATTTTTCTTCTTACCAGTTGACAACATATTATGTTATGTATCTATGGCGTGTTGATTATAATTTTCAAATGCAGCTTTGTTAAATATTAATAAAAACTTGGTTGTTTGGAATTATAACTTGAGTTATGTTTTCTTGTTCATATTGAACTTTTTTTATTAGTATAATACATTTATTATAAAGATAGGTTTTATATCCTGATCTTTTTTAAGGTCTTTTGGTTGGCAAAAACAATCTTCGTCATAAATTTTTGTATAGACTAAACTAAATACTCCAAAATGTACTAGGCAATGCATTCAAGTGAAAACTTAATTTTAGATGTGTTGACATTATAGTATTGATTAGAATGTATTCACAAAAAAATATAAATCACGCCCAAATTAAATATCAATTTGGTCAATTTTTGCAAGTGTTTGCACGCCACAGGTAACCTACGGGTCAACTCATCCAAGTCTACCCGGGTGATCATAATTACAACCTGGATACCTGACCCACCCGGGTATACCCGGGTTGAAACACTAGTCAAATTAGCCTATATACTGGTTTTCTTATCTGTTATATCAAAAAAATCCTAAGCTGAAGATTACTGTAGATCTTTTCTGATTTGATTCTAGAGTCTAAATATTCACTAATCAGAATCAATTAAATTTTGAAAATTTTGAATTTCCTTAAATTTCTAGCAAAGATTTTTCAGTAACTATTTGATTAACTTTTTTTATTTTGATTCTATATATTTATAAAATTAAAAGAAAAAAAATTTATTGAATTTGGTTTAGTGGTTATTGAGAAACCTTTGCTAGAAGTTTTGAAAAAGCTTGAAATATTCTAGAAAATCTAAAATTGGCAAATTTTTTCTTTTAAAATTTTAAATAATAATTTCTCAATATCTAAATTTAATGAATATATTTTTATTTTGATTTTGCAAATACATAGAATTAAAATAAAATAATTTGTTTTTTAAAATTTTTGGACAAAAAGTGAGGATTTGGCTTACCCCTTCCAAAAGATTAATAGTGTTTATATTTCAAATCCAGATAGCTGAGTAGATTACAACCATGTGTTTAATAGATATACATTAGCAAAAAAAAATATGTGTAAATCTCTGCAAGTTTTTACGTGAGCATAAACTTGCGAAAAACTTATAATTAGTTTGGAGTATTATGTAGGGGTAATAATTACATAAGTTTATGCTATAGTATATATATATTTTTTTTTTATACTTCGGCTTAGTCTTACCGTAACCAACTATCCCTACTAACCACCTCTCTACAGAAGAGCAACTCGAATCAAATATTTCTACTATTATGAGTTCATTCGGAATAGGCCTGACCCTACCCGATTGCCTATTCAGATACCTAGGACTGACCACCTGCACCATCCTCTGAAGAGATCAGATCACCTTATTATTGTACTGGACTTTCACTAGCCAATTTGGTGCCACCACGAGTTCTTGTAGTATCTTTATCAGACTTGGCCTCACAGTACGTCTTGTGACTTCAGTTATTCCAAATCAGGGTTCTAACATACCTCGCTTCTCAGCCACAGCTTCTTGGGATAACTATTCTCAATTTACGTTTATCTGTAGATGTCCCGGTTTTCTGCATACCACGGTGTTTTACTTCCATATTTGAGTTTCCGTAATTCCACCGCTGGGAGGAATTGAACCAACAACCGTCCGATTTGCAACCTGGAAGCATAACCGCTATGCTATCAATCCACAGGTTATACTATAGTACATTAGTAAATTATACATATGTAATTTTATATAATATTTTGATATAATGTGAAATATTATAAAATAGATTAAATAAAAAAAAATGTCTCTTTGGAGGTTGCAGGATTGCAGGAGTAATAATTTTGCATATTTTATGACATTTTCACATTGTTTCACAATATTTTACAAATTTTCACAAATTTTCAAAATTTTTTAAAAAATAAATAAACAATATACATATTTATATAATCATATTTTTTTATACAATTTTGCAAATTAATATAAAATTTTTATTTTTTTATTTATTATTATTATATATTATATTTTACATTTATTAAATATACATTTTTAATTAATATTACATATTACATATTATTTTTATATTATTACAAATATTTTAAACAACTTTCACACTTCGTTGTATCTAATTTTATTACTATATACAAAAAACTAGCCCTAAACACTTATTTTTGCTCACCCCACAGTTAGCTATTATCTTCGCTTTTTTGTTTTTTATTGTTTTTAAAAGTGTTAGAAGTTATAGTCAGCATGCACAAGGTTTTGAAAAGTTGTTGTTTTTCTTGCAAAGTGCTAAAATAAAATAAATTAATAAAAAAAATTTAAAAATAGTCCAAAAAAAACAAAAACAAAAAACATGAAACAAAAAAAAAATAAAGTGAAACCTTGCAAGAACATGCAAAAACTAGCAAAAATTTGCAAAAATTTGCGTCTATTTCTCTAAAGAAGCGTTTTTAGAAGTCATAGTTGGCATGAGCAAGCTTTCAAAAAGTTGTTGTTTTTCTCGCAAAGTACCAAAATAAAAAAAAAAAAATACTAAAAAAACAAAAACAAAAAACATGAAACAAAAAAAAAATAAAGTGAAACCTTGCAAGAACTTGCAAAAACTTGTGCTTATTTCTCTAAAGAAGTATTCTTGAAAATTTAGAAATTGCTAGAGATATGTTCTTGAAAGTGTCAAAAGTCGTAGTTGGAATGTGCAATGTTTTGAAAAGTTTTGTTTTTTTTGCAAAGTGCCAAAATAAAATAAATTAATAAAAAAATTTTAAAAATAAACCAAAAAAACATGAAATGAAAAATAAATGAAACGAAACCTTGCAAGAACTTGCAAAAACTTGCAAAAACTTATACTTATTTCTCTAAAAAAGCATTCTTAAAAATTTAAAAATTGCTGGGGTGTGTTCTTGAAAGTGTCAGAAGTCATAGTTGGCATGTGCAATGTTTTGAAAAGTTTTGTTTTTCTTGCAAAGTGCTAAAATAAAATAAAATAATAAAAAAATTTTAAAAATAAACCAAAAAAACAAAAACAAAAAACATGAAATAAAAAAATAAATAAACAAAACCTTGCAAGAACTTGCAAAAACTTGCATCTATTTTTCTAAAGAAATATTTTTGAAAATTTAAAAATTGCTAGTATGTGTTCTTGAAAGTGTTAAAAGTTATAGTTAACATGTGCAATGTTTCGAAAGTTGTTTGTTTTTCTCACAAAGTGCCGAAATAAAATAAATTAATAAAAAAATTTTAAATAAACCAAAAAAACAAAAACAAAAAACATGAAAAAAAATAAATAAATAAAGCAAAACCTTGCAAAAACTTGCAAAACATGCAAAAGCTTGCAAAAACTTGTGCTTATTTCCCTAAAGAAGCATTCTTGAAAATTTAGAAGTGTTCTTAAAAGTGTTAGAAGTCATAGTCGACATGTGCAAGATTTCAAAAAGTTGGTTGTTTTTCTTGTAAAGTGCTGAAATAAAAATAAAATAAAAAAATTAAAAAAATTAAAAAAAAAAATAAATAAAAAAAACAAACAAAAACAAACAAAAACAAAAAAAACGAACAAAAACAAAATAAAAAACAAAAAAATAAAAAAAAAACAAAATAGAAGATTTAATTATAAACAAAAGATCTAATTTGATCTTGTAGTACAGAATTTGAACTTTATCGAACTATTTTGAACTATTTCAAAAAATTAGTCCAATGCGCGAACCAGGTTACAAATCTATTGATCTAGCTTGGTTTTTTAGTTCTAAAATATTTTAAAAGAGTTCAAATATTTATATAAAAAATTTAATATAAATTTACAATTTCTTATAGTTCATAAAAAAATTGTATAAACTTTCGCAAGTTTTTATAGTATATAAAAAAATTATAAACTTACGTAAAAGATTTAGAGTAAAACTATGTAAGTTTTATAGTGCATAAAAAAATCATAAATTTATGTAAAATTTTTATATAAATTTATAATTTTTTTTACATATTGTAAGACTTACATAGTATTATACTAAATTTTATGTAGGTTTATGATTTTCTTACATATCATAAAAACTTGCAAAAATTTATATATATATATTTTTGCTAATGTAGTGCTACTATTTTGAACAAGTTCTGAATAATATTCTTCTAATGGCAGTAGCAAGTGGCTTGAGATACAGGTTCATAGATAGTAGCAGTATCTGGCTCGAGATATGGATTAGAATAGGCAAATTTATTCTGAAGTTGGTTACTAGGTTAGAGAGAAAAACTAATATTAAAGTAAAGACTTAAAGAGATATACAAATATTGTATTTGTTATATGCATCTGGCACAGATTATAATAGTGCATCTCCTTTCTCTTGTTTATTTTTGTGCTATTACTTGATAGAGATAGTGGCAATTTCTTTGTAGAGATAGCATTTTTTGTTCAGCCTGTCTGGGTTTATCTCTTTGGTTTTTTTCTTTTTTTATATTTTTTTATTTCTTTTATTTTTATTTCTTAGAATTCTCTTTTCTTGTTTTTTTGTTTTTTTTGTATATGAACTCCTTTTTTTCTTAATATACATTCCTGTATTGGAAATATAGAAACATTATTTTCTTATGCTCTTGGTGAAGAAAGTAAAAATAAGGATATAGGCTCTTGGCAGGCTGACAAGGTCTAACTTATATATAGGTTGGTGTGACAAGTCACTCCTAGACATGCTAGATACAGCTAGGTGATGTCAGGCTTGCAATTGTTATACTCATGTTATATATTCTATCCAAGTTTGTTTAAATAAAGTATTGTATTTGAGCTCTGGCAAGACTGTCAAAAAGCAAAAAAAAAAAAAAAAATAAATAAATAATTTTTATTGAATTTGAATAGACAGATATTGAGAAATATTTATTAAAAAAGCTAAAAAAAAAATTTGACTGCAGCTTTTTTTTTATAGACATCTAAAATTTGAACAAAGATAACTCAGCACTTACCTGATCATAATCGATTAAAATTTTTTATTTTAATTTTATAATCTCATAGAATTAAAATAAAAAAATTTTAATTAAATAAGTGCCAAGTTATCTTCGTTCAAATTTTAGATGTTTGAAGCTGCGGCCAAATTTTTTTTAAACTTTTAATCGATATTTCTCAACACCTGTCTATTCAATTTCAGTAAAATTTTTTTTTTTAATTCTACATACTTGCAGAAGCAAAATAAAAAAATTTTTTTAAAAAAATGTTACAATAAAATTATTTATTTAAACTTTATCGATGGTTGCTCAACAACCATCTATCCAAATTCAAATTGTTTTGATTCTGCAAGTTTGCAAGAAAAATTACTGAAATTGAATAGAAAGATGTTGAGAAATATCGACTAAAAAAAATTTGGCTGCAGCTTTTTTTTGTATGGATATCTAAAATTTGAACGAAGATTACCTAATCATATTTGAACAATTTTTTTTTATTTTAATTCTATAATCTCATAGAATTAAAATAAAAAAATTGATCGAATTTGATTAGATAAGCGCCGAGTTATCTTCGTTCAAAGTTTAAATATCCGTAATAAAAAAGCTGCAGCCAAATTTTTTTTTTAGCTTTTAATCGATATTTCTCTGTCTATTCAAAATTTTCTAGCGAAGGTTTCTCGACAACTACTAAACTAAATTCAATGAACTTTTTTTTTATTTTAATTTTAAAATCTATATATGAGGAAATCGTCGCTAGAAGTTTAAAGAAATTGAATGTTTTGGCTCCGGAATTAGATCAGAAAGGATCTACAGTGATCTTCAGCCCGGGATTTTCTTGACATAAGAAGAGATAGTTGGTAGCTCTCTCACAAAAAATCTCCCATCTCTCATCAATTAGACCTTTAGGGTTAGGGTTATGTCATGTTAGGGGATTTATCGATTAATGTTTTGTGGGAGATCTACAGGCATTGTAGAAAGAGCCCAAACTCTCCTAAAAATCTAAATTGAATTCTTTTAAGATTCGAATTGATTTAAGGACAGGCTATATTTTAAATTATAAATGGGAGTTGGTTTGCATAATGATATTTTAAAAAACCTTTTTAGAAACTTGTTACGAGATTATCATTCGGTTCTTTCTACTGCAAAGGCCTCATATTTTATAGATGTTTAGAATTTTCTCTAACTTTGAGCAATTATTTGAATTATACAAATATGTAGAATTCAAATAAAAAGAGCTTTATCGAATTTGGTCAGGTAGTCGCCGAGATATCTTCGCTACTGGTTACAGGTACATTTAAGAAATGAGTGGAGACTGTTGCCGGTAGTGTGTTTTCCATACAGTTTTAGTTCGAGTACTCTTTGTAAAATACTACTTTTTCATACCCACTTATAATATAAGACTTGTAAAATTGGTGTCTGTATAAGTAGAAGTTACATTTACTCACGCTTCTTAATGAATTGCTTTGCCTCGCACTTGAGTATACTGTGTCAAAATTTCGTCATCTTGATTTGCGAATGTTACATTTTCCTTGATATTTTGTAATACTGTCGATATTGCCTGAACATCGATTGTGTCTATAGATAATTTGAGATTCGCATTTGATCACGCAAATTCTGAAAATTGTCCAATATTTACCTTTCGTTTTATCAAGAAATTTGTAATAACGGGTTCGAATATCTAAAAAAAAAAAATTAACACATTTGTTAGTCGTTTGTCTGCTTAATAAAGCAACGCTTACAGTCAATTGTATACTGGAAAACAGCCAACTGAAACATATGCTTTAAACACGTACTGTACTGTATGCTTAATGCCTAACGACAGTAGGTGCATCCTAGAAAACAGCCGGCATGTCTTGAATACATGTGCCTAAGAGACGCTCAGGAAGTTGTCTCCTAACATCTGGACATAGGAAGATATGCCCAAGGCCGTTTTTAGGTTAACCTCCTCCGAAAATTAAACAAGCCAATCACAACGCAGTATAAACTTCATTAATCATGTGATTAATGTTGACCAATGAGATTTGATCAAATATTCTTGGGACTATTTAAATTTCCCCCTCCCCGAGCCTAAATATTGACGTTAACCTAAAAATCAACTAAAAGCGATCTCACGGTATAGATACGCGTGACTATAAACTTGCGAAAATATTCAATGCGTAAAAAATTTTTGAACCAATCATATGCAAGATTTGGCGTGACTATTGAAATTAAAGTTATTTTACAATTGCTCTTTCAAGTAAATAATATTCCATGTAATTCATTTGCTTTGGCATAAATGACATTTGTTGGCCAATAGAATACCTTTATGTACATAATGCGAACACGTAACAAGATATGCAATTTTTGAATGTTTTGAGATAAAATTTATCTGGATTCGAATTTTATTACGTATAGTTAAAATATTTATGTAATGCATAAATGATTGTATATATCAATAAATTTTTCATAAAAATGAATGATAATTGAATAAAATGACTTTTTAAAAAATTCTAATTTTAAAAAATTAACGCAGATAAACGAACCAAAAAAAAAAAAAAAAAATATATATATATAAATATCATATCAAATTCGATTCATATAATAAATATATTACACCTATTTCACCTTTTTTTTTACACAATTTTTTTTTTTTTTTTTTTTAAAAAGAAAAAAATAAATATAAACAAACAATTCTTCACATTTCTCAAAATTCGTCATGGACGAATAATACATTCCACCAACTCACTAGCCAATCTAGCATAATTTTTCATCTTATCTCTGGTGACTGACTGAAACGATCCACAATCCATCAAATGATTAAACTTGACCTCTTCCAAATATGAAATATGATTTTCTTGTGGTCTTGCTAATTGCGGTATAGAAGCAACGGCGAGTAATATGGACTGCACGGAATCTAATATCGCGATTGTGTCACTATTTGTGACAATTTGAATCATTTTGGGTTGTAACACGTCAAAGCTATAATAAAATAAAAGTTAAGAATAAAAATAAAATAAAAAAATTCGATATTGAAAGCAGCAGCAAATATTATAATTTCTTAAAAAAGGATACAATAAAGAAAAAACTTCTGGCACCATAGTCGCGGATTCCGCCAGAAACCCATATAAAAACAATCGTTCTGGTTCATGTTCAGCACTCTGGAGCATGGTAACCATCAATGAAACTAAAAGTAATGCTGTTCTGTTATCAGGTATGTCAAGCTTCGTAAATATTGGGAAATAAGTAGTAGATAGTTCTGAATTATCAATGTCCATGTCGAATATTCCACATAACCATAGCAACTCTTTCATATCCCCGTTTTTTGCAGATAATGGTAATAAAGCCGCTAGATAACCTAGCATTGAAGAATGGATCAAATTTAAATCAGGGTCTATACCCTTTGAGGCAATGTCCAAAAATGTAGTTAGTACAGCTTGGGTATTTGATTTTGTCGTTGGATTTTTCAAACCCTTTAAAAGAGCTGCCGCGACGGCAAACGAAAAATGTTCATAATTAATCCCCGCTTCCATATCCATTTCTGCTGATACACTAGCTAACTTCGTTCGTGTTCTTAATAATCTAGTTGCTATATCTTCGTTGCCAAAAAAGTCATTCATATCATATGATCTCAATACTACTTGAAGAAAGTTCACAGCACTTGGAAATATTGGTATATGCCCTATTTGAATTAATGACATTGCTAACCAAAACATATATTCAAGGTATCGAGATTCAGTATCAAGGTTCTCAACAATTTTTGTCAGACACATGATTATGCTGATTATAAGTGAACAATCGTTTTCCGAAAATGAGGTCAATGCTTTCTTTAACGCGACCAATATCTGATACAATAAGTCATCATCAACCTCTTCACGTGCCAAACAACCCAACGCTACGAATGCACGCGGTTGAATTGCAGGATTGTTTTGAAAAGCTGTGCTTGCAACGAGTCCCATCCACCGTGCTCTCCATGCATTTGATATATCTATTGCAAAAAGTTTCCATAAGTGGTTTTAAAATTTCCAAGATTGCAAATTTTTGACGCCAAAAAAAAAAAAAAAACTTACCAATAGAAGGTGCACCACAAATAATAACTTCCAACAATGCTTGAATTACAGTTTCTAGAGAACTAAGAGGCATAGTATCTGGCATATCACGCGTAGACTCTGCCGAAATCAAAAAAGCATTACCAGGAGAATGGTTTAATCCGAAAAAGA
Organism: Dentiscutata erythropus; assembly: GCA_910591965.1. Lineage (NCBI taxonomy): Eukaryota > Fungi > Glomeromycota > Glomeromycetes > Diversisporales > Gigasporaceae > Dentiscutata > Dentiscutata erythropus. The sequence goes on from CAJVPY010000776.1 coordinate 13,403, forward strand.
ATTTAAAGTTAGGTTCAGACAATTCAGTCAACAATAATGTTAATCGCCTATAATTATCAGGAGCCAAAGGTTGTGCCGTACACAACGATTGTACCAAATTGACTATAAGACCATGAACGGATGCTCTTATTAACGGTGGTCCAGTCGCGATAAGTATAGAAATAATATGGAACAATTCCGGTAAGTAGAGTTGAACATATACACGATTGCTGAATGATAACATTAAATTAAATCTAATTAAAACGGCAATTTCAGTCCACGCTGGATTATCTGTCAGATTTCTTGTATGATCTTGCGATGTTTTTGCAATAGTCTTAAATAAAGTTGAATTAAATTAATACATATAAATATATATAGTGACATTTAAAGACTATTACCGTATAAACGCGAAATAAAGCACCCCTGCGCGTTATTTTGAGACGCCCATGTGTTACACAAGGTACGCGTTATTTCGGAACGCGCATGGACAATATTTTAAACAAAAAACGATATTTTGCGTTTATACAGTATTATTATTAATGTATACAATTCTTACATTTCTTAGTCGTGCAATAATTTTTCCACGAACATTCACTGATGACAAAGTAACCATTGTGTTTGCAACTATCTCCGCCTGAGTTGTTCCTATACCAACTTTAACAGCATACTCTACAAATGTATCAATTATTAAATTTGTAATTTCGTCAACTCCTTTTAATGTGTGCCATATATTCGATTGAACTGCAGTATACATCTATATGAAATAAAAAAAATTATAAATTATAATCATTAAGTATAAATGGATAAATTTTAATATCTAACAAAAAGTTTCATACCTCTGTCTCTCGAACTGTTAAATCAATCAATTTGGTCAAGATCATTTTTGTATCAGCAACACTATTATGGGTTTCAGAACCATTTTTACCATAAAATGCTAAATTTGAAAGCCAAGGTGCCATATATTGAAGACATAAATGTTTTTGAGACGGATTTGATTTGCCAAAACCAACGAATACTTCGTTAAGAAATTCTAAAGTTAGATGTGTTTCCGATAATGCAAGTTTTTCACTTAAATGTTGAACAAATGTAGTGTTATTTGCCGGAATGCATAATCCTGGATACAATAATTTTTATAAATAATTAGAGATTATGTTGTAACATTATTACAATATTTAGAAGAATCTTTCAAAGTTTAAAAAATCCATTACCTTTAGCACTCAGCAGCTGGTTACCAACATCAAAATTGAAATTGAGGCTTAAAGCCACTAGCAGATCATAAGCTGCCAGTCTCAGATTAGGATCATCGCTTCCTATGTTCAATAGAGCCATGTTTAATAATGTTCCTGGGACACCGTTTGGTCTAAGTACACTTTCGGTCACAGTAGTTGGTTTAACTATTTGATATCTTGCCTATTTTTTCGAATAATTCAACAAAAGAAAATGTCAAATTTTGAAAAATAGAAACATAGAAAATAAACTTAATACAAACCTTTGAAGTTCTAATAGCTTGCATGATAAGATCTTTCCTTGGGCTAGTGAATGCAATCGCTGGTCTACCACGGTCTTGTTTAATAATAAACTCGCCTTCATTATTTTTACGTGGCGAATTACTGACATCTTCAATTTCCGAAATTTGATAAACATCATTAAGAGTCGAACTTAGCCCATTAAACAGTTCTTGCCTTCGTAGCTATGTTTATCAAAACAAAAAAAAGTTTTTTAATAATTAAATTAATTAAATTTAATAAAACGAACAATAAAATATTAAAATAAAATCTACCGTTAAAACTTGAACGTGTTCATTACTAATCTTCATAGTTACAGGAACTTGTGATCTATAATGTGATACTCTATTAACATTCGCATAGGTAACACTATGATCCGTGTCAAGTTGAGCTATAAAATGTATTAAATTCATTATATTACCATTTTAGATAAACAACATATTAATAAAAATTTCATATACTTGTCGAACTCGGAAGTCTCATTTCATTATGAGAAATATATTGAGAAAGTTCATTTAATGAACAACAAAAATGCACTTTCTTTACATGAAAAGGAGTTAATGGTTTTGGCAATCTTTTCGCAAACTTCTTGAATGCACTGTTGGGATTGTATAAATAAATAGCTGAAATATTTTCGCTGGCATCATATGGAAATACTTGTACGAATTGTTGAACCCATTGCGATTGGACTTCATTAGATGGACCGAACTTAGTTAAGTCTATTAAAATTTCGAATGGTCTGGTCATATGCGGCTCAATAGTCTAATTAAATTTGAATTTAAATCAATATATTTTCTATTGTATGCATTAAGATTTAACGTATAATATATAAGGATTGGTAACTTACTTGAAGCACATAATACATCAACAAATCAAGATCTGTAGCTTCAGCATTAAGTCGTCTAGCAATGTAATAAAAGACAGGGCGTCGTTGCTATATCATATCATAATAATATTGTTCAACCATAGACGTTACATCATCAGATAGGGAAAAATAACTATTAAAAATATATATATAATATATAAATAATAACTTACCAACGACATCCCACCTTCATAAAATATATTCTTGTTAGAAATCACTTCAGTGCCTCTATGCAAATTCCTTTTCATAAAGTCGAGAAAGAATTGATTATTTGGTGCAAACGATTGTACATTAACGTTAAAGAACTCTTTCTTTTGAGTTTCCATTGGAGGTTCTAATTGTGCTAGTAATGTTGCTATTTTATCCAACGTTGCTTTATTGTCCAACGTTGCTTTATTAGCTTGAGCAGTTGCCTGAGCTGATTCATCATTAGGCTGTCCAAAAGATTTAGATCGGCGGTTCTGAAGTTCTTTATACATCCTTTCAAGATTGTCGTGTAAAAATTTGTGTAAAATTTTCCGGTCAGCATCGTCTAACCTTCTAGGTGGTGTATCAATGGTGTTAAATTCAGAAGTTGGTGTTGATATTGGCAATTGCTACAATACAATATTATATATTTTCAAATTATAAATATTTAGCATCATTTGAATTATGTACAGTTAGGAAAATTATAAAAATTTTTTCAAATTGTTTTTAAACATACAGAAATTCTTTCCAAATAAGCATTCATTCTCTCAATTTTATTAGCAATAAAATCATTTAAATCATTCATATGCGATTCTTTTCTAACACCATTATTGGCGATTGTCTGAATAACCCTTGTAACAGACAATAATGTACGGCGAGTCTTTTGACTTTCTATAGATTTACAAATATTTTCATTATCTGGAGATGCGATCGCAGGGTTAAAAAATCTTAAGAATATAAATGCTCCAACTGCTGTGTGTTTTTTTTGTGGATATTTCATTTCAACTATTTTAGCAATATTATAACACACATGTCGAAATGAACTAAATCATGATAAATATATAGAAAAATGTGTAGAAAAAATATTAGAACAATTAATTTTATAATGCATATGAATTAATAAACATACTTGGGCATCATAGTAGAAGAATAAATAGCATCCAAGAATGTTTCAATAGTAGCCTTTAAATTCATTTTATTTTTTTCGAATTCAGTAGTTGTATATCTTCCAGGATTAAGTTCACAATCAAAATCATCAGATTTGGATAATAAATCATTTATAGGTGGCTGAAGCGTTGCTCGTAAATATTCTCCACCATGTACTTTAGCGAATGCGCATAATAATTTCAGTGCAAAACTGTTACCTCGAAATATTTCTTCTTCATGAGCTGTATTAGGTCAATAAAATTCTTAATTAATAAATATCCATTTGCAAACTGTAATTATATAAATTATATATATTATATATAAAGATAATTACGATTATTTTTCACTTCTAACTCAATTAAATAATTTAAAAATGGTAAAATTTTATTTTTTGAATCAAACACTGCAGTTAAAACACGTGCAAGTTCATCCGTATCTCCCTGAGGGCATGCTTCACAAAGCGATAGTGCTACTTCAAATGAATTTGTTACCATCTACGATAACAAAAATAATAAGTATCTTTAATTCACATGATAATTAATTAAAAATATTACTTAAAAATATTATTATAACTATCGCTTACCTCAACAAGCCGTTCATAACGATCCTTAACAGCATTTTCACCCAATCCTTCAAACTCTGCACCTTGATTTAAAATATTCGTCAATACTTGCACAAACGCAGTTCGCGTTTTAGTATCTTCATGATAAGCCATTGAAATGGAATATCTCAGACCGGAATCTACATTAGCACTCAAAAGTTTTGATAATGCTAATATCGTGTAATCTTTTAAAGGACCTAGGTCTTTTACATATTCTTTAGACTATTTAAAAATATATATATATTTTTTTTTAAAAAAAAAGAGTTAGCTAAATATTAATCTTGACACTAGTCTTAAAAATTTTTTCATATACCTTAGAAAGCAACATTTGTAAATCTTCATTGTTCTTTGCAGAATGTGTTCCACTATCAATAGCCTAAATTTAATAGCTTGATGTTAATTTCACTTTTCAGCATAATTAAAATTCTAAAAGATTTCTTTTTTTTTGATGACTTACTTCTAAAATCCTACAGCGATTCAACAGCTTTATAAAGAAATTAAAATATTTTTGAAATAACCTCGACCTAACTTGGCTCAAGTCCACATCATGAATTAAATCACTGGGTTGTAAGGGCAACTGATGTAACAATGAAACAATTGTTTTTAAACATGCTTGGTCTAAATCACGGTGCATACGTTCGTTTCTGTTAGCACCACCACTCATGCTTGATTCTGTACCATTTTGGGAATCAGGTTTCTTTTTTTTTAAAAAAAAAAGAATAAAATAAAATAAAAATGAAAATAAGTAAAAAAATAAAAATATTATAAAAAACACGTATAATTGAAAAATGATTACCACATTGTAATCAGAAGTCCATTCAATAATAATTTCCAACAACCTATTTCTTAATTTAATTTCCAGTCTTAAACTAACATATTCTTTTTTTTCCATTAATAATTCTACAAGTACACACATTCGTTTCTTAATCCTTAATGAAACTTGATTAGCACTCAATCTATTTAAATACTTTGCAAATGAAAGTACTAAATTGCCAACATCGCAAGCATATAAATTTTCAGATAAATCATATATTCTTTCTAATATTAATTTTAACACCAAAATTGCTTGTTCAACAAATAATGTACATAGATCATTTGGATTCACTTGTCCATCATTATCAAAAAAATGAGATACAATAGAGTCTAAATGTTGAAATAAAATAACATAAAGACGAGGACTTAATTCACTACCAAGAATGTCCTTAACATTTTCACGGACAAAGCTAGATTCGCTCACAAGAAGGCCAACCATTTCTTGAACATATTTTTCGACCATAGCATGATAATCATTGGGAGAAACTGATGTACGTCGGGAATATTCGCCAAAACGAGGGGGTGTGTTTCTTAAGCGCTCATGTACACAACATCCACCTAATGCTGAAAGGAATCCTGTATAGTTTAACCATTCAGTAAATTGAGCCTATAATAAATAGGAATTAAAATATATATATATATATATATATATAATTAAGTAATACTCATTGAAAAAAAATAAATAAATGAATAATTCATTTATTATATTTATGAAAAACTTTATTCATGGTATAAATAACAAAATTGTATAAAGTTTAAGGGAGATTGGCTAAAAATGATTAGTAATCTACCCTTAGTACCTGTTGCAATTGGTCTTGACTTTGATCAGAAAAAGCATTCACAATTAATTGAGTGAGCCTTTGCCACCTAGTCGAAGCTTCTTCCCAAGCACCAAGATTACCGGCATTAGGCTGAGTCATTGACCTTAACAATTTCCTAATTCGTCTTTGCTGAGCCATTCTACCAGGTACTGGATATGGTATAGTAGATAATTCTTTATAAACGTTCCAATTATCAACGATAGTCATTTGTGAAGGAGGAAACTCAGGTGGAGCTTCCATATCATTAGCAAGATTTTCAGAAGTAAGTTCAGCTTCCAAACATAATTGACCAAAACAATTTACAGCTGTTAAACAAATATCAGGATCAGGCGAACATAACATTATTAATAAGGCACTTTCTAGTCTTATGTTTGAAGTGTGACGAAGAGCAACATTATTTTCTTTTAATGGTTTGTCTTTACGAGCTTTCAAAAATTCATTACGACGAACTAATAGTTGCGATAAAAGATCCAACATATCTTTAGCAACAGTATCTCGTTCTTTTGATTTTAATATCAAGTTTGCAATTGAAAGAGTTATTTGAGAACTATATGAAAATTTAAAATAAATATATCAATAATTTCAGATTTTCCCTTTGCGTAACTCAAAAATATTAAGATATTTTTATATACCTTATTTGCCAAAATTGTTGCATTTTATTATCTTGAGATCCCCATAGGTCAATAAGCTCCACATTAAGAAATTCTAATAAAGTTTCAGCCGCGGCAGTTCGAATAGAAACATTTGACTCATTCAAGCAATTATTGATAGCAAGAATTATCAATTGATTATCCTTTGATTGGTCACGAGCTTCTTTACCCTATTAAAAAGAAAGTAATAATGTATTAAATAATGTATTAATGAATGAAAAAAAAAACTTGAAATTGCATTAATGTTACATTAATGTTATAGGAAAAAAAAATTTTTCAACAAACCACAATAGCAAGTTTAGGGTCAGTTCGATATAACCTCAAAAGGTTAAGAATAATCTCGGTTCTATTATGACGCCAAGCTGCTTTGTCCCCATTTGACATTATATCATGAAACAGTCTACGAAGAGGTGTTGCCAACATTGAGCGCATTGATGAAATTTGCAAATTCCATGGAAGCCTATTTTCCTTTTTTTGACATAAAAAAACAAGATTTTTAATAAACAATTGACATGTCATAAAAATTAAAATTAAAATTAAAATAAAAATTAATTAGAATTTTTTTATAGCTTTATATTAGTACCTCTGAAGCAATAGAATTACAACTCTTAACAAGAACCAACTTGAAAGCACTGGGAGCATTATCTTGTAAACATAGTGGGATTAAAGATTCTTGAGTTTTACGAGGATTTAGCCTAAATAAAGCAGTTAGACAATCGGTCATAAGTCTATGATCCACATTTTTCTCGTCTGGAAATGGTTTTGCAGGATTAAATAATCTTGACTATTTAATAAAAATGAATTAATTATAAATTATGAAATTAAACATTATAAACCATTTTAAAAAGTAAACGAACCTTCAATTCTTGTTCAATGTCTGGTACGATTAATCGAAGAGTTGATGAATCGTTATTATTGACATAGGTGGATGCTTTACAAATATCAACATAACATATTGCAGCTATATCGGGTAATTTTGGAGTTTTAATTTTGCCCTTTAATGCGTTTTTTAGTGTCTCCAAAAATTGAGCCTTTATAACAGTTGATAATAATAAATTTTTTAAACACATTTTGTTTCATTTGATCATAATTTAAAAATTTAACATACCTTTTTATTCAAATTAGATGTCTTATCATACATAGCAGCACTAAATAAAAGGTCTGGACATAAAATCAACAACATAGTTTGTAGTGGCCAGAACGCTTTATGGCTATTATGAGCTAAATTATTACAAATCTCAAAAAGTTTTTCAGGATTGCCACCCATTCGCTTTTGAGTTTGACATAAAGTAACAAATTCAGCAGGAAAAACTTCAATCCAATTCCAAATAGCTTTACGAAGAACAGTTGCCATTACAATTTGAGCCGGTTTTTTCAAATTGCTTATAGAATCACATAACTCTATATAAACAAATAATAATAATAATAACAATAATAATAATATTAATATTAATATTAATAATAATATTAATAATAATTAATAATCAAGTAATTCAAGTTATAAAATAAAAAAAATAAAGCATTTATATTAATACCTTGTAATACCATAGATAATCGTCTTGAATTAAGATCGGAAACCTCCAACAATTTCAATTCAGCAGTTTCAGTCCAATTATCACCAGCAGCAGCTAAACGAGCAATTGTATGTTTAATTCTCGAAAAAACCACATTCCAATTGGAAGCGCTTATATAAAAAATAACTCTTCCAGCATTTTTATAAATCTCACTAATAATTTCGAAAGCATCAGATCGACCAACACCACTAACACTTACAGCACCACCATTAGAGATGCTTTCATCTTGATTAGCCATTAAATGATGAAATTTAGATAAAACGTTTAAAATATAAGTTGCTAAAGCTTCTTCTAATTGAGGAGGATCATCCCAAGATTTTGGGGGTCTAAAATTTCTGGCATTGCCGTTAAGATTAGGGGTAGGAGGAGCAGATTGTTGATCATTATTTATAGATGGAATTTCATTACGTGCAGTTGGAGAAGTTGGAGAAATGTCGGTATCCAAAGAAGTTCTTGGTAATGATTCTAACTCTTTTTGTAGAGTTCCTCGATAAAACTTCCAATGGTGAGTAGTGCAGGCGGATAAAATTTTTAGAATAAATAATTGGGATTGTAAAACTTCTGAAGGGATTTCAGATATTATAGTCGTTGACTTTTTAAAGGTAATAAAATAAATGCTAGTTTATTAATTTATTAAAATTTAAATAAATAAATTAATAGATTTTATGAAGTAAATACCTGTGAAACAGTTTCCAAAAGTTGAGTAAGATTATTGGCTATTGTACCAAGTTTAAATCGTGATAATTCTACGATGGCATTAACAGTCTGTAGAATAAGTGGATCTTGTTCCAAAATTTCTAATTTTTTGCCGCTATTACACGGTAACTTTATGATTCAATGGATAAATCAGTATAATGGTAAAAAAAAACCCCCCAGATTTTAGTATTTTATATAAATCCAATGCTAACCTTGCGACTAATTCTATTGATCAAAGAAAGTATTAGTCTAATATCACCGTTCATATCGATCAAATCTTTATTATATAAATTATATAAATAATTTTTTTATATCAAATTAAATTTTTATTATTATCATCTAAAAAGAATGAGATTTATTTTTTTTTTCTTTTTATCATAAAAAAAAAAGGAATGAAATAAGCGTTAGAAAGCAAGGTAATAAAAGTCTTGCAGCAGCAAAACAAAAAAAAAGAAAGTATGTAATATGTGAATCGGGAATGATGATAGTTTTTTTGTTTGATTGCATAAGATGAAGTAAATTTACAGTTAAAAAAAAAAATTGCCCTAACGGAAAAATAGTAACAAAGAGAGTGATTACTATTATCGTAATTAACGGAACATTGATGTAGAAATAACGATAAACGTTTCTTTCCGTTCAGAAATAAACAAAATAATTCAATTTAAACAAGATTGAGGAGTTGCTGTCGTGTCACTATTAAAGTACATTTGTGATCTTAGTAATAAATGGCAATCACTAGTAAATAAAAATAAAAAATGCGAATTCTACTGGTTAATTATAACGCAAACTTCACCAAGATCTCCGATTGGTGCAACACTGGCTCTCTTGTATAAATCTTCTATAATACTGTAATACATAAATCTTTATAATACGTATCGACATATTTTCTTTGATAATGGCAAATTTTAATTGCAAAAGTTGTGTCTTTTGGCCAAATTTGATTGATAAAATCGAACACACCTATTTTATTCTATTTTATTCTATTTTATTATAATTTTGGATTACATTAATGAGATTTTGCCCTATACGGAACATTATTACTTGACTAATTCGTGTATCCATACAATATCAAACGAACTAACTGCAGTACTATTGTTCGCCACCCTTGGTGTAGCCAATATCAGTATTAAAAAATATTTTGTACTCTGAGTACCAAATACTTACAAATCCTACACGTTGGTCACAATGCATACACAATAACAATTTTACCCAAAATGGTACACTCCCCTGACATAAGTCACCGGATTTTTTTGGTAACGTATGACGATCATTTTTTTTTGCAGGTTTTTGATTTGCAAATTCTCAACAAACTACATATTAATTCGGGTCAAAATTTTTTTAT
>CAJVPY010000777.1:0-23358 GCA_910591965.1 Dentiscutata erythropus
CCGTGTAATGTCGGACTTCTTTTTTGAAATTTATGTATTTATAGTTTTTATAAATATTAATAAATAAAATTAGTCACGGCGAGACCCGTCGACATTTAAAAAAAAAAATAATAATAATAATAATAATAATATAAACCAAATATAATAATATACAAGAATGTATTTTTTGAGAAGTAATAATAATTAAAAATAAAGATAATTACTATTTAGAAGATTTAGTAAAAATAAAGCTTCATTTACTTATATAGTATATTTTTTTTGTATATTGAGTTTTTGATTATTTTGATTGGTTAATATTCATGTGTTATAAAATTTAGAAACTTCTGATCGATATTTTATACCATAAATGGGGGTTGTCTAAAGCCATGTCCAATCACATGATACAGAGCTAATAAAATTATTTATTTTGATCGACACAAATCAGCCCAAAGAAAAAAAACAAACAAAAAAGTAAAAACCGCAAAAAACAAAAAAAACAAGTATCTAAACCTATCTCGAAGCATTAATAAAAAATGTCAGGAGGGCAATTTTACTATTAAAAAACACTCTAACCCTAACCCAAACTAACACTTACCCTAACTTAAACTAAATAGTCAAAAACATATGAATGAATATGGCTTTAGACATCCCCCATAAATGGTGTGATCTATAACATCCATATTTGGCATATTCCCAGACTGTATTGTTATCCAGGGGCGATCATAGGAAGACATTCATACGATTGGCTAATTTTTGTAGATCTACCTGTGATTTCTCATGACAATTAACCAATCAAAATACGTAATTTTTAAGAAGACTTATCATTATTTTAATAATACTACAGTACTAGAAAGCAAAAAAAAAGCTTATAAACTATAAATACACGCAAAGAAATTTATTATATACATTTAGAGAATAGATAAACACACGTAAAGTGGGGTGAATGTAATATTTATTAATAATAAACCCACGCTTGTTAAAGAATCTACAAACTATAAACCAAACTTTAATTCACGGTTGACAAACCCAAACACTACAAAAACTGATCAAATTTAAACATTAAGTCTGGGTCTTCTACTACTAAAGAGCTTGTACCTATTCAAATTAAACAGAAGTAACAAAAATTTATTCAAGATCTAGCATAAAAAGTAGTTTTAGACAAAAACATTTCCAGTTACCTTCACTCTACAGTATAATTTGACATGGTCCAATAAACAGTATGCATATTTTGTCTTTTAAGCGAAGTTCTTCGAGATTCCGATTATTTTCCGATTATTTTGCACAGTGAATATTTACACTCTCGAGAAGCTAATGGTAAAAAAAAATTGTATTTTTTATTGGTGAAACGTTATGTTCTCAAAAAGTACTTTAAAGTGTATAAATAAGTTACCCGGGCAATTGATTTACATCAGCCAATCATATGAATGTCCTCCTATGACAGGGGCGACCGTCCTCATTATACAAATTACGAAAATCTCTGATCAGGTGATAACCAATCAAAAGCGTAAATTTTCATAATAAAAATCGTAGGTTAAATGTAAAAAATATATTGAAAACAAAGCAAAAAAACATTAATTAAAAAGATTGTATATTGGCTTATAATACTGTAATAAACCCGGTTGCAGTAGATAAATATTTTTTAATTTATTTATTAATTCATCTATAATTAACTAAGTAATTTTTAACGATCGTTAATAATCTTTGATACGATAAAACTGTCTAATCTAAACCTAATACATACAATCGTTACAACGTAACAATTATTCTGCTAACGGAAACATTTATGACCTTCGTATAATATATATATATATACGGCTTCTCATTATATCTTTAAACATAAAAAAAAATTATTTGGTTAGTTAGTTAGGCTGCTTTTATTCTTTAATAATTTAAATATTTCTATGCAAACACGTATAATAATAAAATAAACTGATATATTTTGATATATTATCTTCGCTAAATCGTTACCTTTAACTTCTCTTACCTTTTTTTCGTTCAACAAGTAGAATTTAATTAAACTAAATAGTTTAAATACCTTCGGCAATATGTTTTTTAATAGTAACTTTGACAGGTGATAGCAGCACAAGGACATAAGATTAACGGGGATTAAAGAAATATGTTGTAGGGCACTTCGAATACTTCAAGTTTACTTAATGACATTTTTGAGTTTCATAGCGGAAGTAAGTTACGTGAGCTTTCTAAAAAAGTATTGTAAAACAATATAAAAAAAGCCTTTATCAATTGTATAATGATCTACAAATTGATGGGACAGTCGCCCCTGTATGTTTTTGAACAGTTACAACTTGGTAAAAAAAAAAATAAAATAAAATAAATAGATTTACCTGTATAATGAAAAACTGTAATTTTGAAAAAAATTAAAGTTTAGCATATCTAAAATTTACTATAAAAAGGCTCGCAGAAAAAGAGTTGATTTAACACTTCTTAACACTTTGTTGGGAGAGATTATTAATAAATTTCTTTAATTGTCAGAAGTTTTGTCAAAGCTTTGTCAGATTAAATACGTGATGAAAAGTCTTTAGGTATTGCAAAAAATAGCCTCATCTCTTCAGACGCTATTAATTAGATTGGAACTAAGGTTTGATCAATTCATCTGCAATTATCCAAGATCAAATGAAAAATTGGCATACACAATATTAACTTTGTAGAATATGATATGAATCATCTTTGGTACAAACAATAAACATAACAAAACCAAGCTATCATAATTTTAAATGCAAAAAATTTTGGTGTACTACTAATAACAAATATGCAAAGATTTATAACTGAAATTGTCAAGATATTAGTATAGATATAAATCAGGGATTAGACTTCTTTTTCGTTATCATATATGATTTATAGACTTTATTAAGAAACTCACATTTGCCTAATAATTTTGTCATATATGCTTTTTAATCACCGTCATTAATGTCGATTTCATGGGTTTCCACTAATATATAGATTTTCATCAAATATAGAATGATAAACTTCTAAGAATGTGAAATTATTTTACCTGATATAATAACAGTATATTGAAGCAGTCAAATTCTTTTTTTTTAACCTTTATTAAAAACAATGAATTGATATTTAATCCTGGATAAATATTTAATCTTTTGAACAAAAATAGTGACAATCACGATTGGAAGGACCTTATACTAAAGAAATATTTTGTCTAGAGCTTTGATAGTCAAAACGAATTAGAAAATATCAACATGTGTGTCTATTCTATATAATTTATAATAATCAGGTTATTTTGATGAAAACGAAATGCTGCTTTTAATTGGAATTCGTTTAGCATAATCTAGAAAAATATAAATAGTCTTGAATTCATTTTTCATATGAGATCTTTGCTAGGAAAATCACCCTTAGAAATTTTCTGATCAGCTAATTCGGAAGGCTTAGACCAGAATGCCGGTTCTTATTTATATGTAAAACATCTTTTTAATTTACTGATTCGACAGTTTATTTAATAAACTATTGAATAAATAAAGAAAAAGGTGACTTACATATGAATAAGAACTGGCATTCTGGTCTAAACCTTTCCAAATTAACTCGATCTGAAAATCCCAAAGGGTGATTTTCCTAGCAAATATCCCATATGATAAATGATATAAATGAAAAGTTTGAAGTAGTTGATCTTACCAAGGAAAAATTAAATGGCTTTGAAGTCGAAAGTGTAAAATATGCTGTTAGAAAATTTAAAATTTGGAATCAATGTATCATTGATGTCAAAATATGCTAAGCCGGCACTTGAGGTACAACCAAATCAAAAATTACCACTACATAAAATTTAGTTTGCTGGAACTTGTATCTTTTGTAATACAATCCTACCCTCATTTTCATTAATTCTTTGACCAAGGGCTTAATAGAGATCTATGTATAATTTATAGAAAATTTGAATTTACCTTTTACAAAAATATCGATAAACGAATTGATTACGTACGTACGTACATTTATTTAATGTATATATGTACTTAGTGATATAAACGGAAAGAATTCTTATTCACCCATTTGTGCAAAAATTTTAATGCATATTTTTTTCTTTTTGCTATTATATAAATTTTGCACAAATAGAAGTCGTTAATTACTCAATACTATTTATAGTTTTTGATAATCTCCTGTAAAATTCGCTTTATAAAAGTATTTCTATCAAATACTTCGTTTTAAAAGATAGAAACTTAATACATTGACTTTATCGTTATAGTATGTGATATAGCATGTTAAAATCGTCTCTAATAAAATATCAGAGAATTATTATCTACAAAGCAGGAATTTGGCTCCATTTAAAAACAAATATAAAGAAACATCCAGAACTAGTTTAGTTTATATTTCATGTCAAGAATTCTTGAATTAAAATTTAAAATTCGTATAAATAGTGTTAAAAGCAACTAATGTGAATACGTACTATATATAATGCAAGGACTTTATTGGTAATACTATAATACTGACATAACGATTAAGGATATAAAACTATTAAATATGAATGCATATTTATTGAAGTAATCTATAGAGAATTTAATTTTGCATTTGCTGCAACCTGATTAGATGAAAATTTTATAGTAACATTTATGTTCATATAAGTGCTGTAATAAGCTTATTGTTAGAGATTCATATTTGTAGAAATAATTCTTTTTCATCATTACTTGTATTCATGTACAAAATCAAAATTTCTAATCTTTCTATAAATGCTTTCTATATTTTCATGTGTTTACTAATCATTGAATGAAAATTTGAATTGAAGCTTACTTAATAGAAGATTTTGTAAAATAGTATTGTTTTACTTGCTAGTACAATATCAAATAAGTTTTGGAAGATTTTTCAGAAATTCATAATAGAAATCACAATAATTTGAATACTAACTTAGTTGCATACATCACCAGATGGTGATTAAATTATATAGATCTAAACATATTCTATTAGTATTTTTATTTCTGGTTTTAATATACACCATCTTATATATTTTGAATTTTATGTGCATATATGATCATACTGGTAAAAATCTTTTTTTAACCTATTGTATTTGGCTTATTATTACTAGTAGTAAAGGTCTTCTTTAGGTTCTAATCTAAGATTAAAAATCAATAACGAAAGGGTTATTCAAACTACTAGTAATAAAGAGTTTGGTTTGAAACTACTAGTAAAGATCTTTTTTAAATTCTACAAAATTTGGTTCATAACTATTAGTAACAAAACTTTTTAAATCCTAGCCTTAGATTAAACATTAGTAATAAAAGAGCAGTCAAACTACTAGTAATGAAGAATAGGTTTCAAAACTACTAGTAAAGATTTTTTTTAAAAAAATTATTTTGTTAACTACTAGTAAGGTTTTTTTCAGGTTTTAGCTTTTTGTTCAAAGCTACTAAAAGAGTAGGTTCAAAACTAGTAGTGGTGAAAGGGTTTGCTCAAAACTATCTATAAAAATTTTTTTTTAAATTCTATTGGTAACTAATAAAATGAAGATCCAGTAACAAAAGGGTAAATTCAAGCTACTAGTAACAAAAAGACAGATTTAAGCTATCAATAATAAAGGAATGGGTTTAAAAAATTTTTTTTTCTTAAAAAAATTCAATTGGATTAGGTCTTTTTTAGATTATAGCCTTGGGCTTACAGCACCAGTAATAAAGAATCAAACTACCAGTAAAGAAAGATCAGAGTTAAAACTACTGGCAAAGATTTTTTAACTCTACCAGATCTGGTTTTAAACTACTAATAATGAACTTCTTTAAGTTCTAATCTTGGGTTCAAAACTACTAGTGATAGAAGAGTGAGTTTGAAATTTTTGTTAAAGACATTTTTATCTTTTTTAAATTTTATGAGATTGGGTTCATAATTATCAATAACAAAGATAAGTTCAAACAAAAAGTGAACTACTAGTAAAGTTTTTTTTTAAAAAAACAAAATTTATTGGATTGGTTTATAGCTACCAGTAACAAAGATCTTTAGATTCTAGTCTTGAGTTCAAAACTACCTGTAATAGAAAGCAAGCTCAAAGCTTCTGGTAAAGATCTTTTTTTTTAAAAAAAAAAATTATATTAGATTTGGTCTATAATTAGCCTTGAATTAAAATACTAGCGATGAAAGGGAGATTCAAGCCACTAGTAATGAAGGATTGGATTCAAGCTACTAGTAATGAAGGATTGGTTTAAGACTACTGGTAAAGATTTTTTTTTTTAAAAAAAAATTGTTGGATTAGATTTATAATTATTGATAACTAAGATCTTCTTCAGTTCTAACCTTGGTTAAAACTACTAGCAATAAAAGGGTATATTCAAACTATTGGTAAAAAAAAAGGGTAGGCTCAAAGCTTTTGGTAAAGATTTTTTTAAAACACTAGTAATAAAAGTGTAGATTCAAGAATTGGGTTCAAAACCACTTGTAAAGATTTTTTCTTTTTTTAAAAAAAGGTTTATTGAATTGGGTTTATAAAAATAGATAACTAAGGTCTTCTTCAGATTCTAGTCTTGATTCAAACTACTACTAATAAAAGGGCAAATTCAAACTATCAGTAATAAAAAAGCAGATTCAAACTACTACTAATAAAAGGGCAAATTCAAACTATCAGTAATAAAAGAGCAGATTCAAACTACAAATAACAAAGTATTAGGTTCAAAATTACTGGCAAAGATCTTTTTCTGAAAAAAATTCTATTGAATTGGGTTCATAACTAAGTCAAATGATAGCAAATTAGGCTTTAAAGTAATCCAATATGACACTTATTTGAAACAGATATTTGGTAGTCTTTAGAATACTAATCAGGTTTATATAGATGTTAAATACATATTAGGATACTAATATGTATTTAACATCTATATGAACCCAATTAATATTTTAAAGATCTTATATTTTTACTAAATATCTGTTACAAATAAGTGTCATATCAGATTACATTATGCTAGTTGAAGCCCAATATATCTTTATTCAATCTGTGAGTCTTGAGTTAACTACTAGTAATGAAAGGGCAGGTTCAAGCTACCAATAATTAAAATGCTAGGTTCAAAACTACTAATAAGATTTTTTTTTTTCTTTAAAAGAAATTTTTTATTGAATTGGGCTTATAGCCATCAGTAATGAAGATCTTTTTTAGATTTTGGCAAAACTACTAATAATAGAGGGCAGGTTCAAAACTTTTGGTAAAGATTTTTTAATTATAATATATTAGCTTCATAACTATCATTAATGAAGGTCTAGGTTATAACCTTGGGTTTAAACTATTAGTAACGAAGAGTTTGGTTCATAACTACAGTAAAGATCTTTTTTAAAAAAAATTTTATTGGATTAGATTTATAACTACCAGTAGTAAAAGTCTTCTTCAGGTTTTAAACTTTAGGTTCAAAACTCTGAAAATAAAAGCTTAGGTTTAAACTGCTAATAGCAAATAATTGGGTTTAAAAGTAATGGAATTTTTTATTATTAAATTTATAAATTAATTTTTAATAGATTAGATTTTAATAATAAAAGAAGATGGCAAATTAACTTATAAAATTTATTCTGATTTTTGAATAATAATTACAGTAAATTAGATTGCCTAGTTATTTGCTATATATGTGATTTATAATTATACTTTACATATTTTATATTATTATAGCTAGAATGTATTTTGTGCAAGTCTAGCATGCATCTGCTTAAATTATACTATTTTCTCTATTATATACATAAAAATTTATAATATTATCTTGTGTGATTTGTATGAATTGCACTACTTTGCATGAATTACGCTACTTGCATAATCATGCTACTTGTATAACTTATATAAATCACACTACTTATCAGTTATACCACTTACATGAATTACACAACTTATATGAATAGCACAACTAACATAATTATATAGAAATATAAAGTATAATATTGTATGTATTCATAATATATTAACTAAAATAACATCCCAGACTATGTATTATATAATGTATTTATTTAAATTCTTATTAAAATTAGTTTAGATTAATAATATAAAATTTATAAATTGCATTATAAAGCTGAAATAACAAATTGCATGCAACTTTTACAGGCTAAAAAGCAATTAATCAAAAGTAAAAATAAATTACAAGAGCTAAATAAACTCAAATAACAATACCAGGAGCATATTACTATTGTTTTTAATTATTATACAGTATATACATAGTATGTATTGTTATTAAATTGTAATATGTATTATATATAAAATGTGTGGTATGTAAAATTTATATAAATATATAAATCAAATTTACTTATACTTTAATTTTTAATTTTTTTTACAAAAATGTCTACTTTTTCCTTAAATAAAAGTATTTTTAAAGAAATTTATATAGAAAATACTCAATTACTATCAGATTTTTCAAATTTACAGTTTCAATTTTTAATTTCAGAAAATAATTTACCTTTATTTAATAAATCTAAAATTATCAAAAATATAGAAATTGATTCTTTAGAAAATGAAATACTAAAGAAGAACTTTTAAAATTTAAAACATTATATTATAAAACAATAAATACTTTAGAAAAACAAAATGAAAATCAAAAATTTGAAGAAGAAATTAATTTATTACAAAATAAATTTTAAAGAATTATTTGATAAAGGTTGTGAAAAAAATTGGTTACAAACTAATTGTAAATATTTGGTTGCTTTTACTTGAAATTTAAATTTTAAAAATCTTACTAAATTTTTTCAAGAAATATATTTTGTTAGATATTATTGCTGCTATAAAAAGACCTAAAATAACTAAAAATAATACAAAAAAACAAAACTTACAACAGAATATATTTTTGAAGGAAAACTAATTTGTTTTAATACTTTTAAAATAATTTATGGAATTGGTGATAAAAGATGGAAAAATTTATGAGAATATTTTAATCATTGTGATATTAATTTACAAATTGATTTAAAAACTAGAAAAATTAGAAATAGAGCATTTATTATCTTTTGAAACAGTTATAAAAGTTATTAATTTTATTGGAAATTATGCTAAACAAAACAGTCTTCTATCTCTAGGTATTATTTAAATTAATTTTATTAGGAATTATAATTTATTATATGCTTTACTATAGTATATTCTAATAATAATTAGAGTCAGGGTTAAGGTTAGAGCTGGGGTTAGAGTTAGGGCATAGTTAGGGTTAGGTACAATTGCAAAATATCCATTTTTTATTAATTACACAATAGAGTTACTCTAGTAAAATTTTAAGATATAGTAGATATGCAATACATTGCAAGTTCATTAAAAAATAAAACTCTTAATTATTTACTAATTTATTATATATAAATTTATAGAACAAGGTTTTTGTAATAATACTATTTTAATTATATATTTATTAGCAGATACTATATATTCATCTTTACATACTCAATATTTAGAAGCAATTGGAATTAATAACCAATTTGAAATTAGAATAACTATATTTTGTACAATTTGGAAAAAAATTTTATTACATATTAAAAAATTAACACTATATAGTGATTTATATTAAAATGTAAAGATATGAGATTTAATGCTAATTATTAGTCCATTGAAGAAAAAGATATTAAAGTTTTAGAATGACAAAACCATATTGAATGGGCACATATGAAAGAGAAAATTATAAATAAGTAGTTTAATAATTTGTTTTAATAAAAAATATTAATTTTTTATTAATTATATTATTTTATTAAAAAATATATTAAAATAGCATATGAAGATATTCAAAAATTTGGAATTAATAATTTAATATATCCTAAAAAAACAAATTCATTAGATATTACAATTCATCTTACTTGAAATTATACACAACAAATTCAATTACTATATTCATTTCAACAAGAAGTAAATTAATTTTTTAATTATAAAATTAATAGGATTTATTAATTTTGTGCACCCCGCGCAGCTGTGCATCCTATAGTAACATATAAACAATAATTAGGATTAGAGTTAGAATTAGGGTTAGAATTAGAGTTAGAGGGTTAGAGGTTAAAGTTAGGTTAAGGTTAGGATTAGAATTAATTTAAAATTAAAATCTAAAGTAACTTTGCAAGAGGAACATTTTTTATTAAGAATACAATAGAGATTATCTTAGTAAAATTTTGAGAATTTCACAGAGTTAGTCTAAAAAACATAAAGAGGTGCACAGCTGTGCAGGTGCACATTTTAAATAAACCCAAATTAATAATAATAAAATTTACTAATTAATTTATATTTATTAGATGATATTTATTTTAAATCTTTATAGAAAGTTTATATATTTGGAATTTGTGATAATGTATTACTACATCAAGTAAGTATATATTAATATTAATTAATTAATAAATTAAATAATTATATTAATATATTATAATTTATAATTTAAATAGGTAAATTATTTTATTAAAGAAAGTGAATTAGTTAGTAAAGATACAGATACAGTTATATAATTATTTAAATTACATGGATTTGGAGAAAAAATAATTAATAATTTATGCAGATAATAGTTCAAGTCAAAATAAGAATAATGCAATGATAGCATATTTAGCTTGAAGAGTTTTAACAGAATTATATGATAGTATAGCCTACTGTTTTATAGTTGCAGATCATATTAAATTTAGCCCAGATAGATTTTTGGACTTATAAAGTTACTTTTAAGAAAATCTAAAATAGATAATCTTAATAAGTTAGTTAAAGTTATACATAATTATACATCTGGTAGATTTAATATAGCACAAACAGCTTTTGACAATAATGGAAAACAAGTAGTACATTTTAATGAATGAACTGATTGGTTAAAACAAGAATTTATAATAATTCCAAATATATTAAAACAACACTATTTTGAATTTAATAGTTTGGATAAAGGAAAAGTTAAAATTAGTACTTTTTTAAATAAAGAAAAAATAACAATACAAATTAAAAATTAAACAAAAAGATAAATTTAATTTATTAGTTGAAAAAAAATTATCTAGTTTTAGTGTAAAATAGCAATGATATTTATATAAACAAATAAAAAATCATATACAAAATTCTAATAAAAAAGATGATCTTTATCCATTGCTTACTATTGCTAAACTAGTAAAATTTAAATAACAAATTCTGTATTGAAAATTTTTTTATATTAATAAATTTAATAAATTTAAATTATTTTTTTTTAATTTGGCAGTTTTGTCTCTACTTTTTATTAGATTTTACACTTAGGTATTTTTGATTACAAATTTCACAAGTACAGTTACAAATATCTAAAGTATATACAGTATTAGCTTACTCAGTTATTAACTTGAATATCTATATGTGACCTGTTATATGAAATTTTTACCTCCTTAATAACCACCCTGCAATTAGACCAGTTACTAACTCACTAGATAGTTCTTATACCTATTTTATCATTTATATCCTGCTTATATACTACTGTACAACATCTACTAACTAACTTCTATCCCTCATTACTTATCATACTACTTCTAATTCAGTTCTTGTATTACTTCCAAATTGGTGTCTTTTGAGTGGGTGTTTTTCATGTTTCTAGTTTGGTGTGCCTAGAGGAGTTACTTTAAGAGCCTAGCTGTATCTTAAACAGTTGTCTGTACCAAACTAGAATATTATTTCATGTCAATCCAGGTATTCACGTCGCATACCACAAAATTAGGCTACTGCTCCTTTTATAGTACTCTCTATTAGTATAGTATTACAGAAGTTTGATTCTTAGAATAGGAGCTATATATCTCATTTAATTACTATCACAAGCTAGTAACCCGGGACCTGTGCTTTTGCCATATTTTATTATTGAATTCTATATAGGTTGTGAGACACATTACTCCTCATGGTCAGACATTCATGTGATTGGCTGATGTAGATTAATTGCCCGGGTAATGCCCGGGTAATGCCCGGGTAACTTATTTATACACTTTAAAGTACTTTTCGATAATGTAACGTTTCACTAAAAAAATTCAATTTTTTTTTTACCATTAGTTTTGCAAAAGCGCTAATATTCAGTGTGCAAAAGAATCTCAAAAAAATCTCAGAACTGACATACTTTACTTAGAAGTGAAAATGGCTACTAGAGAGCTATGTGTAATTGCTATATGCAAAGAAAAATCATCTAACTGGAAGACGGTAACCGAACATGTTATTTCTAAAAGTCAAACTAACAATACTTTACCAAATTATGTTTAACTAGGTAATACTATTTGTTTGAACTGTTACAATGGAATTGTAACAAGAAGTTTGGCCATATTCCTACAACATACTCAAGCTAATGTTGAGCGGTCTGAAGTTGAAGTTGAGAATGTTAACGATCTAGAATGATCTAAAGTTGAAGTTGAGAATGTTAATGATCTAGACCGATCTGAAGTTAATAATACTAACGAAATTGAATTTGAGAATGTTAAATTTGAAAGTACTAATAACTGTTTGTCTTTTTCTAAAGCAATTAGGGTGTTAACAAAAATTTTGTATAGTTATAAAAATAAAGAGGATAAACCAACTATATATTCATTCGATGATTTCCGGGCAGCCATGAAAAAGGAAGATATATGATTAAAAGATTTTTTTGATGAGTTATATCTCTCATCTAATCTGCAATCAAAAAATGCAGAGTCATGGATACGAGTGAAAAAACAACTTTTGTTTGTGTGTTATTTTTGTGTGGAATTAGGAATAAGTTTGTTAACAATGCCAAGAAAAATTTGTTAATTTATTTAGATTCAACAGGTGTTTCTGACACCACTTTAAACACCCTTGCAGATTTAGGAATCACTGTTACATCTTGTTCAGTCTTGAGATGTAAGACTAACGCATCCGAGAAGCATGCTGGGGTCGTTGATTCTATACTTGCTGAGCATATAGAAAAAGCAATGGTATTGAATATCAATGACTATTATAGTATTCATACGGAACAGATGCCAGATACAACCACCACGTCTACTGCTACACACTTGGCAACAATCATGTTGAATCCAATTACCACACAAGAAGCTATTCCACAAGCAAGCATCCATAATCCCAAGTTGGTTGATGCTGAGCTAATCAAGACGAATATAGAAAATAAATTTATGACACTTTACAGTGTTTCACATAACCAATACTGGGGATTTCGCGCAATTGATGATAAACAAAATTAGAAGAATTAAATGTGCATAATTATGATACCCGGCTAAGAGAGAAGCGTCATATTCTTCCATGAAGAATATTGTTCTTGTAGATTTACAAGAAAACAACCTTCATTTTATGAAAGAGTATATCGAAGCTATTAACACCGTTGTAAATATTCCATTAATATAGCGATATATTGAAAAAGGGTATATGATTCCTGTCGTTGCCGATTGGCCTGGGCAAATTCATATTAGAACTGCCATTTCACATTATTTGCTTTTTCATAATTTATCAAATATCACTAATAACGTTTTGTCTTTTCTTCCTATTATAGGTCCTCTACACATTTCATTAAACAGTCGAAAATTGATATTTCTTCAGTATCAACCTTTTTTCTTGGCAATGTATAAGTATATTTTTGGAGATAAAAAGCCTCTTGCGCAAAATCCAAAACCATGGCGTATTAATCTCCTTTTGGAGATTTCTTGTAGTACATAGCAGGAAATTTTGACTACTGTCGAAGAAAAATTTGGGCTTTTATGTAAAGATGCTGAGTATCTTGTGCTTAAGAATCTCCTTGACAATTATATTCTTCTTGTTTTGGATATTTATGCTGTGTTTTTCAGATTTGGAGATTTTAATGCTTATTTTGAATCTTGTTTTTGCGTCTGGACACTATTTTTAGGTTTGATTATAAAAACTATACGAAAGCTCCGCTAATGTTCCTTTCAGATATATTCTACTAGAAATCGATAAATCATCCAATCCTTGAAGCTATTAAGGTCCAACTTCCCAAGTTTTCTGATTCGACTATAGAAATAGTCCATAGCTTTTTGTGCAGGAGTAACAAAAACATACTGAAGTGCAACAAATTATCAACTATGGCCGTTATCTTAATCAATTGCGTCTTGATGGCAATAGGTTTAGAGAAAATTTTGCGCATATGTCTATGTGGGCAGCATATGAATATTCTAGACGAGATATCTCTAATTTAACAAAAAAATGCGCTTGTTTTTTATTGCAATCTTTTTTAGAAATTTATATACGTGTATTTTACTCTAAAACACCATTAATATTTTTACAATCTCTTTCAGGTTCAGGTTCATCTTCCAAGATAAAAGGCAAAGAGAAATCTGAAGAATCAATTTCATTAACTGCAATGAAAATGCCGGATGTGCGATTATGTCACTTTCCTTTGGGCTTTAATACCTCGTGTAAACCTGATTCATTTCGTTATTGTGATTCATCTAATTGTTTTGTTTTTTCTCCAATAATCTAGATCCGATTAGAATTCTATCTTGCGGTCATACTTATCATGAATCTTGCTATAGAAATAGTGGTCTTAAATGCTTGTATTGTCTTGCATTTTTACAAGATGGCATTGATAAACATGTCCAGTCTTTATTAGAACGCCTAGAAAAAACCAAAAAAAAGAAATTAAAAACTAAAAAGCAAGAAAATAATATTTCTTGCGATGATGATGATGAATATGGGTCAGTAAATTATAGAACATTAGCATTAGAGGAGGCAATATGGCATTTTAGAATGCAATAAAATAAATATTGTATTTTTTTTTTTTATAATAATAATTAATAAAGTTTTGTTTTATTAAAACTTGATAAAAGTCGCTCAAGCATTATTTTTATATTTTTACAATAAACTTTTGGCAAAGTTTAAAAATAAGTTGCTATTTTTAATGCTCATTTTTTATTCACCTAAATTTAAAATTTTCAGCGAATATAACCCAAAACTGAAGAATTTTGGGTAGGTGTTTTTCTATATTTAACGGATAGTAAAGGTTATAACTTCTCTATAATTTGATTCTGTTACAAAAATTTTAATTGGTAAATAATTAAAAGGCGAAGCTAGTGAAACTAAAGTTGAAGCTTTAGTAAGCCAGTTGAATAAAAAAATTTTATTGTTTTAGAGGCATTGTGAAAATTTTGAAAATAGAAAGAGTACGCTCAAACATTTAATTCTATAAATAAATGTCATTATTGATTGTAATGCTTTAATTAATATTAATTGATTTATATGCTTGAGAATGGTTATATATTAGCCTTTATTTTAATTTAATATACTATCGCTATATAAATTAATCAATTGTAGATCGGTGGTTTGATTGGTCAATTATCATGGGCAATCACGGGTAGATTGACAAAAATTAGCCAATCATACGAATGTCAGCCCATGACATTACTCACTGGCCGTCTTTATTTTTGTACCACCAGATCACTTGCTTCTATGCTTTTTGGAGTTTCTTTTAGTCAATTTTTCTTGTTTCTTTGTGCTAGAGATCTTTTTACCACATCCTCTTACTATGTTCACTTCTGGATATACTATATATAGCTGTTCTCCCAATTAAGATTCCAATACAGTCAGACCTCTCTAAATGCACATTGTCAGGACTAGCTCTAGCACATGTATTTAGAGAAGTATTGCATTTAAGGAGATAAAAATCTATAAATGTAATTTTAGTTGGGCCCAAAAGACAACATGCATTTAGAGAGATACTGCATTTAGAGAGGGTGTTTGTACTACTTTGCCAATTGTGGATTTACATGTACAGCCTTCTGCAGCAAACCTTCTTGACCCTTGTTACACACTATGCCCAATCTTTTCCATGGCACAGGACTCCTTCCAAGAATTCTTTATAGCCAAATATATATATTACATAGTTTTACTGCTACAGGGTTTTGCATTCGAAAGCTCCTGAAAGTTATAGAGACAATTAATTAAATTAATTTCCACTAGCCATAATCGAATCATCGATTTTGTCTGTGGAGGGTTAGGTGCCTATACCACTAGGCTACGAGACTCTAACTTCACATAAATTTAAATTATTAAAAACATATCAGCAGATTTGTGGAATGGATCTAAATTAGGGTCTCTGGATTTAACAATTGCAGAATGCATATTATAGCTGAAATTTTAAGGTCAGTTTTACAATCGCATTGTTAAAATATATGGACCTTAATTTAGGTTAATTCCATAAATTCGCTGATATGAATCTATTATTAATATTAATATATACTATACTATTAATAATAAATATAAATTCAATTTATTAAATTAAAAATAAACTTTTTATATAGTAATTATAAATTCTTTAAAACTAAAATTTTATTTAAAATTTTTTTTTTACAAATAATTAAATAATTTTATATTTAATTCTTTATTACTATTAATTATTCAAAACTAAACCAATTCAATAAAATTTAAAAAACTTTTGATTAATAGTTTAAAATCACTAAAATATAAAAAATCTTTATTACCAATAGATATAAACTCAATCCAATAGAATTTTAAAAAAAAATTTACTAATAACTTTAATATTCAATTCTTTGTTGCTAGTAGCTTAAATCTACTAGAATCTAAAACAACTTACTGATAGTAATAATTTCAATCTAATAGAATTTTTTAAAAAAAACTTTACTAATAATCTTGAAACCAATCTTTTATTATTAGTAGTTTGAATCTTCTAGATCTAAATAGACTTTTATTACTAATAGTTATAAATCCAATTCAAAAAAATAAATCTTTACTAGTAGTCTTGAATCTAATCTTTTATTACCAATAGTTTTAGATCCACAAGAATCTAAAGAGACCTTTGCTACCAATAGTTATCAATCCAATTCAAAAAAAATTTAAAAAAATCTTTACCATAGTTTTGACACCCAATTCTTCATTACTAGTAGTTTGAATTTGCTAAAACCTAAAGCAACTTTCATTACTGATGGTCATGAACCCAATCCAATAAATTTTAAAAAAAGAATATTTACCATATTGGTGCATAATAACATGCATCTGCACATTATTTTGAGATGCATATGTGTAGTCATAGACAAAATTTTGTATAATTGGCTATATAAATTAATTTAATTTTACATTATTTATATAGTTTAAAGTACTATTTAAAAAAAAATAAAAATATAAAAAATAAACAAAAAAGAATCATATAGAAAGTTTTATTAGGGTTGTAGGACTCTACTATTAAAAATAATCCAAATTCTTTTTGTTTTAGAGAAGTTAGTATAATAGTAACTTCTTAACGATAGATAGAACTAGGTTATTACCATGCTAACTTCTCTAAACCAAAAAAGAATTTGGATTATTTTTATTAGTATTCTACAACTTTAATAAAACTTTCTATATACTTCTTTTTTGTTTATTCTTTGTAGTTTTAAATAATATAAAATTAATAGCCAATTTGCCTATAACATGCATAGTAATTTGAATCATTTTGATATAAAAAGAAGCCTAATAAACAAATAACCAAATATAAGATCTTTGTCTTGAGAATAGTTTTATGGGACTGAAAATTTTATTAATAAAAGTTAAAATTTCTAGCTATCCAGTTTTTTTATTTTTAAAGCTTATGAGTTCTACAAAATAAAAAAAATTATTTGAATTGGATTATTAGATGGCTAAAAATTTTGTTTTATTCATAAAATCTACATAGTTCTATAAGGTCATTTTCAAAGCAAAGACCTCATATATAATTTTTTTTTTTTGATATATTTAAAGGGCACATTATTTGGGATGTATATAGGCTTTATTTTGAATCAAATAACCAATTTTCAAAAAAAATAAGAGTTTCAAAATAATGCCTATGTGCATTATTATATACCAATACAGTATCAATTTTTTGTTACTGGTAGTTTGAATCTTCTATACCTAAGAGGCTTTTCTCACTAATAGTTATAAACCCAATTTAATAAAACTGTAAAAAAAAGAATCTTTACTAGTAGTTTTGAACCCAATCCTTCATTACTAATAGTTTTGAATTCTTATTATAATAGTTATAAACCCAATTCTAATAGAATTCTAAAAAAAAAAGATCTTTACTGATAGTCTTGAATCTAATCCTTCGTTATTAATAGTTTGAATCCACTAGAATCTAAAGAAATCTTTGTTACCAATAGTTATAAACTTAATCCAATAGAATTTTTTTTTAAAAAAAAACTTTACTAAATCTTAATACTCAATCTTATATTACCAGTAGTTTTAATTTGCTAGAACCTAAAACTCTCATTACTAATAGTTACAAATCCAATCCAATAGAATTTTAAAAAAAGGATTTTTGTGAACCCAATTCTTCGTTACTAGTAGTTTGAATCTTCTAGACCTAAAAAGATTTTCATCACTGATAGTTATAAATCAATCCAATAAAATTCTAAAAAAAAAAGTACCTTTACCAGTAGTCTTGAACAGTTTTGAATCTACTAGAACTTAAAAAGATCTTTGTTACCAATAGTTATAAGCCCAATTCAATAGAATTTTAAAAAAAAATCTTTTCTAATAGTCTTGAACCAATTCTTCATTACTAATAGTTTGAATCTGGTAAAACCTAAAGAGATCTTTATTACCAATAGTTATGAACCCAATCCAATAGAGTTTTAAAAAAAAAAAAATCTTTGCTGGTAGAATCTATTAGAATCTTTGCTACTGATAGTTATAAACTTAATAGTAATCTTAAACCTGATTAAATTTTAACCCAATGTCACCTTACTAGTAGTTTTAACCAAAGGCTAGAGCCAAAAAAGTTCTTTATTACTGATAGTTATAACCCAATCTAATAAAAATATAAAATAAAATCTTTACTAGCAGTGCTTTTTTACTAATAGTAATTTTGAATCCAAGACCAGAATCTATAAAGACCTTTATTATTGATAGTTATGAACCCAATCCAATAGAATTTAAAAAAAAAGATCTTTACTAGTACTGGACCCAGGCTAAGAATCTAAAAATCTTTACAGGTAGTCATAAACCCAATCCAATCGAATTTTAAAAAAAAAATATTATTGTAGTTTTGAATTTGCTTTTTCGTTACTGGTTTAAGGCTAAAAACTAAAGAAGGCCTTTGCTACTAATAGTTATAAGCCCAATCTGATAGAGCTTAAAAAAGAAAAAAAAATAGTTTATATCTGCTCTTTTGTTACTGATAATTTGAACCAAGGTTAGAACCTAATAAAGACCTCTATTAGTGGTAGTTATGAACTTAATCCAATAGAAACATAAAAAAATCTTTGCCGGTTGTTTTAAATTTGCCTTTTTGTCACTGGCAATTTTAACTCAAAGCGAGAGCCTAATGAAGACCTAGTAGTTATGAACTCAATCTGAAATTTTTTTAAACCTAACCTAGTAATGAACTCAGAAAAAAAACTTTAAGCCACTATAAGTTATTATTAGAAAACTTCAATTCAATAAATTTAATTTAAGCAATATATTGCATATAAATGATTGGTTAATTTGTAAGGTACATATTTAAAATTTCTAGAACAGTTGCATTTCTATTTTTAGATCACAATTTTGTTTACTCACTGATATACCGGAATTTTTAATCCTGATTTACTCAAAATTGTTGATATTCTGAAATGGGCCTTTTTAATATGAGGTGAGGCACTCCAGTTTAATATGTCCAATAATTCTAAAAAAATATAAAATTTTTTGATAAAAATATGGCCTAACAAAAAGTTTCCCTTGAGTGATTTTACTATATATTTTGCTAATTTCTAGCCCTAATATAAATGCCAATCTTAACTTTAAAGAACTTTTATAAATTTTATCTTTATCACATAATCACAACTTGTAATACTGTGAAGATTTTGATTGGCTATATGTCATATGATTTATATTTTAACAATGTCCAATGCCAAATACTTTTTGGTTCAATGGATTGGATTGGATATTGGACATGTCCAATGTCCAACCCAACACTAGCATTGCACAATTCATAATTGTCTGGAGCAAAGCAGAGGACTTATAGGTTCAGGTCATTAGCCAATTTTTGTCTATCTGTCCACCCATATGATTATATATGGTCTGGAGCAGAATTTTGTAGTGTTGGGATCCGAATAGTCATCTGGGCCTATCTGAATATCTGTTGACAAATATCTGTGCTCAAAAATGGCCACCCGGATAACAGCCAATTAGAATGCATTGACCAATGATTTATTCTTTTTATGGTAAATTAAAAAGTCTATATAATCATCAAGATATTTTTCGGGTGTTTAACCAAATGGATCCCGACACTAGAATTTTGTCTGTCTGCCTGGCCACGTGACCAATCACAAGTGATTTATCATTTTTTTTCCTAGTTTATAGAACTTTTATTGTATGTATATCTATTCAAAAATATATAACTTTGAAAATTTTTCAAAATGAACCCTTTTAATAGGAGGCACCCATATATGCATTTCACTGCTAATATTTCATTTATGAATGCTAATAGTTCTATAATTAGTTTTTTACAATGGCAAGAATCTGTGAGTGACTTTGTTTTAAGAAAATGTTAAAATCACAATAGCATTACTTTTTTTACTAAAAGTTTTGCACAATTAGTAAAATTTAAATAACCTGCTCATCCCAACGAAAATAAATTATTTATTGCTCTTTGTGAAAGATGTGACTTTTGCAGGTCACGGTGCTACTCGAAAATTAGAGATTTTCTCTCAACAGTTGTCACAAAATTTACGGAAATATCTTTTTGCACGGTACTATAATGAATAATGAGATCTAGATATTCTGAATTATTTAATGATCCAAGTTTATTTGCGAGTATTTGACTTGACTTTACTTTTTCTGAAAATTTTAGCATGACTAGAGATGTGCCATATGCATTATGCAAGTGATGTTGCAGCATAATGTAATATAAGTTGCCTAAAATCTAAAAATGCATATAGAAGTTATTATGTAATTTTGATCCATGTCATTTCATCAACAATTACTTTATAGACATTGAATTCATAGCCTGTAAAATCCAATAAAAAATTAATTTACCAGGTCTGTTTTCACTATATAAATCTAACATTTTATGTTTTCAAATCTGATAAGCTCTCAGTAATAATACAAAGTCTGTTCACTGCATATAAGTTTTAAGAGGTCATAGTATTTATACAGAATTGCATAATGTATCATGTGACATAATGTTGCATTATGTAATGCAAGGCCAAAAAAACTTGCATTCGCACATCTCTAAGCATGACCAATAAATTTTATCAATTTTCAATTTGTCTAATTAAGGATTGGAATTTTCCAAGTTCGTATAATTAGTTTTGTTTGTATTTAATAAAAATATAAACAATTAAGTTTCCACTATGGTGAACTAAATCTCGAAAAATTGGCACTTTTAGGTTTCTAATTTGGCATCAATAATAATATAATATAACAAAAAGCCATATTTTTAGAAGTCCATAGCAATAAGTATTAAGGAGCATTTTTTTTATTTTTTTTTTTATCTATCAACATAATACGTAATTATTCTTTCAAATCTCATTATAAAATTTGACTCCACATAAAGCAAATATTTTATGTGTATTGTACCTAGCAATTAGTATTAATCTTTAATTCTGCCTTCACGAGGTAAAATCTTTACTGTTGATAATAATGTACCAGAAATTGAATCAAATAAAGCATAGTGGCAAAATTTATTGTATGATAGGCCAAATAATTAAAATTGAATCTAATAATTATTATTTTAATTAAAAATTGTGGTGTCACTTATTTTGAGATTGAAGGATATGATAATCGCTTGCAGATTTAATAAATTATTAAATTAAACTTAAGATATATTTACATTAAAATGTCGTAGAACAGATATAATGAATCATTTGTTGATTCAAATAAATAATTAGAATTGGCTTGAATAAATTATTAGAAATTAGACCAAATGGCATAATTATATTAAAAGGTTATGATGAAATTTATCATTTGAGAGGCAAACATTATATTTTACTTTCAAATTTATTAACAAATATGTCATTAGAAATTAAGCAAAAATGTCACTTGCATTGAAAAAATGTGAAACTATTATTTTAGGATGAAAAGATATGAAAAATCATCGAACAAACATAAAATAACTAATCATTTATTGAGTGAATAAAAATTATTTAAAAGTTGAATATAATATACATATCTATTGTAAATAAACTAGTACAACTATTTGGCAAATAACAAAACAATATTAACTGCAAATTGCTATTTTGAGTACAAAATTTTTAATTTCATGCACAAAAATAATTATAACTTCAATTAACTTGACAAGTATTTAATTTGATTATAAAATGTTATATAAAATCTTTACTAAAAAAAATCATTTATTATACACGATTTTATTAAAAAACTATATCGAAGAATTTGCATTAAATATTTCACACTTGTAAACTAATAAAAGTATTAAGTTTATATACTAAATGTAATGTATTAATTTTAATATTTCTATAATCTAACTTTAAATAGTATCAATTTAGTCTCTTGCTTCATGTTTTAAGCCCTTCAACCGAACATTATTTAAAACATTCTAGCCTGAATTTAAAATTTAGAACTGACAATAATTTTTTAAAATACAGCAAATCTCAGAAAATAAGAACTTACTATATTGTATTGTAACTCTATTTCAAATTTATTGAACCATTTTCATTTTACTTATATGCCATGCTAATGCTTGAAACCTGTTCTTAAAATCCTTAGCTATATATGTGTTAAAAAATGTTATCAGGAATATTATATATTATTTTAAGCTTTGATTGACATTAAACAGTTAAACTGATTAGTATATTAACAAACTATAAATTATATATACAACCTCACTAATCTTAATAATAATTATATACAGCAGGCTGTGTCAATGTCAATTATTAATTGCTTAAATATAAATTAAAAGATTTCAAATTTTGAATAAAGAACTTATTACAAGGTATTTTGAAAAGAATTACAAATAAAATTATTAATCTACATTATTTATAAACCATTTTTATACTTAATATATATATTTAAATATGCATAATTGATTATGCATTTTTTTTTAGAAAAATAGTTGCAAGATTTTTAATTCATATCATATAATTAATAATTAATAATAATGAAAATACAGTAGAAGATAAAATATTTAATATTATCATAATTCAATAAATAACTACTTATATCAATTAATGAAACTTTTTTTAGATTAATAGAATTAAAATAAAAATTTCTATTACTTATATACAATGTTTTTTTTTTTTTGAACCTTGAACGAGGATAACTCGATAATTAGCTACTAATTCGATAAAAATATTTTCATTTTTAATTCTGTGTTGCAAAAAAGGAGAGAAATTAAAGATTTTCAAAAAAAACTTTCAAGTTTTTTTAGAATAATGTCAGGATCATTTTTTACTTAAGAAACAAAAATCAGCAATATAGTTCTTTAAAACTTGTATTTTCTTATATTCTATTATTAAATTTATGACAAAAAGTTGATTATTATTATTACAGTCTAACCTCCCTATAATCACACCTCTTGGGATAAAGATTTGTATAATTGTAAAGAGAATTTTATTAAGATGTGCTTATAAAGAAGTTTTTTTTCTATATGTTTATAATAGTTGGTTTTAAAA
>CAJVPY010000778.1:0-23348 GCA_910591965.1 Dentiscutata erythropus
AATATTTCGAATAGTATCTGATTAATTCGAATTTATTAGCTTTTCTTTCTCATTAGTAGCTATCTTTTAGTTTATAAATATTTTTGCTGTTTTGATGTATTTACCTCTATTTGAATTGTTTCGAACTAATTCGAAATATTGCACGAAACATTACATAATTTTGCGCTATAAGTTTCGTACTTTTGCATAATATATTTCATAATTTTACGTTATTTATTGCACAATATTTTGCAACTTTTTGCACAATATTATGTCCAGACCGTAATTTTGCGCAATATTTCGGGCCGTAATAATTTACGTAAAATTACGTTAATATATTTCGCTAATATAATAATGACAGCAAGTGGCTTGAGATACAAGTTTTCGGGCAGCAGCAGTACCTGGCTTAAGATATGGATTAAAATCTGAAGTAACATTTCGAGGAACACCAAACTGGAAGCAAGAAGAGCATTCACTTCTAGAATACTAATTTAGAAGTTATATAAGAAACAAATTAGAAGTAATGTAATAAGTGATGAGGGTGGATTATAACTGGTAAATGTTGTACAGTAGTATATATAGTGAGATATATATAAATTAAATAGATAATCATGACCTTCTGTTGATTTGGAAAGAAACACCCTAGCAAGTTAGGAGCTAAAGAAAAAGAAATCTATAACTAGATGGTTACATTTGAGCACATAGAGCAGCTGAGTAAAGCTTTATACACGAGTGGGAGATGCAGTAGTTTGAAAACTATAACACCACAGAGAAAAGACCCAGAATATATAGAAATGTATATACTAGGTTACTATACTACTTTGTAATAACTTAACTATTTAGATATAATAAAGTGGTTACTATTGGAAAAAAAAAAAAGATAATTTAATATATATAAAAGAACTAATAATTTAATTTTTTTTTAAAAAATAATAAATACTATAATTTTAGAACCCAAAAATATCTGGGTTTTAAACTAATACAATATAAAGAATTTAAAAAAAATTAGAAATCTTAAAGCTAGACAATGACTAGATTCTAAAAACTAATTTAAATATTTAAACCTAAGAATTAACAAAAATTAGAAACTTGAACCCAAGCAATGCCAGGTTCTAAGAGCTAGTTTTAAAAAATTTTTGATCTGCTTTGAAAGTTAGATCATTTAGTATATTAATTGGAATAATATGTAGTTTTAAAAATGAGATTTAAAAAGTATTAATGAATTTAGATTTGAAAATATTAAGTATAGTTGTAATAGTAAAATAGTTATTGTTATAGATATTAAATAAGATTTTTTTTGGGTTGTTATATTTAAGATTATATTGAAGTAAAAGGTGAAGAGGGTGGATATTATAAATTATTGATAATGAATTACTTTATATTTGTTGTAATATATTTTTCGCTTTTATTATTAAATTTTTTTGCTTTAATTATTTTTTATAATATTAAATCTTTAGAACTTAAAAGTTTCAAACCTTTTTAAATTTATAAAAAAATATATCTTTTAAAAATATCTGAATTCAAATACTTATTTTGCTTATGCACCTTTGCAACCCACAATAAATTATTTAAATATTTGAATATATATATTAATACTGCTAAAGTTGAATCTATAGTTGTAAAAAAACCTGCTCAAGTTCATAATATTTTAAAAAAAACTAAGCTAAATTAAATGAAAAATAATAATATTAATGAAATTGAAATTAATTAAAATTTTTTTGCTAAAAAGATTTCATTTAAAGATATCAAGTTTTACAATATTTCAAAAGTAGTTAAAAATAATAAATTTAATTCTAATATAAAATTAAATAGTACTAATGCTAGTCTTTTAGATATAACTAATATAGATAATCTTTTTAGTAGTTTACTATATTTTTCTGAAAATAAGCTACTATTTTTGGGCCAAAAATTACACAAAAATTCCTGAGATAGCTGAACTTAAAATGCAAAAATATATTAATAAAAAGTTATCTAAATTGTATAAAATTTACAGAATATGTATATTTTTATATTTTGAACAACTTTTATTAAAAGCAAATTATATATTTATTTAGTACAATTTTGACTTTTGTATATAGCAACTGATAAAAATTTGGGTAGCTTATTTTGGGGCAAAAGAGATTTTAAAGAAGAGGTAGCTTATTATACTATCAATGAAACTTGGTACAGTAAAATCTTTATAAGTACATACTCTTGAAATTAAGCTTTAACAACATGTACTTAGAGATCAATAAGAGAAAGTGTATTTATAGAGAGTATATATATATTTGAACCAAAACTTGAGTGTAGAGTGAGGGTATGGGGTTCACAGGCATGCCCCTTCTTGTACATACCCTTGGGTATGCCTCTGGGTATGCTTTTAGGCCAAAAAGCATGTCTATGTTACATGATTAACTATTTATTAAATAATAAAAAATTCTTATACATATTGGCTAATGTGAATAAAATAAACTTAAATAGATAAGCATAAAAATCAATGTTGCTTATTTCTATGAAAATTAATATAAATAATCAAAATTAGCAAAGTATACTTTATTCTATACTACCAAGACAAATAAATATTTAGCACTTTGATAAAACATTTCACGGCAGAGCTTTATAAATTTAAGTACTGTATTGTGTTTTATTAACTACTTTACAAAGTCTAACTCATTAATATTAGTATTATATAAATCTTAAATAGATTCAACTATACAAGTTTGTATCTTCAAAATGAGAGACCAATATTTGAATATACATAACTTAAAACTTATTTAAGTATTACTTATTACTCATGTTAAATAATACTCATATTTTATTGCTTTCTGATAGGTTAAATATAGCAATAGAGCATATCCAAATATAAAGAGCATGCTTTTAGTCCAAGGCATACTCAGGGGGCATGTTTAAAAAATTATCTGTGCCTCTCACTCTAATCTAAAGAGGGTGTGTACTTATAGAGAGTATACTAGTAGTGCACTTATAGAGAACCCCAGACATCTCTTATATAGATTATAACTAATCTACATAAACTTTGGGGTTTTTGCTACTTTTAAAATCAAGTAAATTTGCTAAAAATTTAATTATTATATATAAATTTTATAGTAATTCACTAAAAATTCAATCACCACATATATTTATAAAAAAAAATAAATATAAATGTATTTTTGAGTGTTGAAAAAGTTTACTTAGAACAAAAGTTAGAATCAATTAGTAAAATTTTGAGAATTATAGTATTTTTTAATATTTTTATTAATAAAATTATGTAAAATATTAAAGAAATTTAGTTCTAATCACTAGCGGTGTTCATCACCGGTCTTAAGATTTGTTAAAGTTAGGGTTAAAAATTAAAGAATTATTTTTTTTTTAAATAATATAATATAGAGCTACTATAAGGGCCTAATAGAGCCTAATCTTAGCTTTTGTGAGGTTTTTTGGAGTTCTGAACATTTTTACTTAGAGTACCCGATCCAGTTTACTTAGTACATTACTGAAATATAAACATCCTGGTGATGATCATCGCCAGTTAGAGGGCATCCATAAATAACATTATGCTTGAGGGGGGAGAGGGTCCCCAAAATATAACGATTTTTCAATATTTAGAGGGGGTCTCCCAAAAATAACATAATTTTTTTATAAAAATTTGTCTAAAATTTGATTCAGTAGTTCGAATTGGATGATTTTGGTACCATTCGAATCGTCTCGAGGAGAGGATTCGAATAGTACCAAAATTATTTGATTTGGATTACTGGATAATGTTTTATTAATAAAATACTATTGGTTATTATGTTTTTTATAAAATTACTATAAAATCAATAGTATTTTGTTAATAAAACGTGATCCAGTAGTCTAAATGAAATAATTTTGATACTATTGGATTCGTTTCATAGAGACGAATCGAATGGTACCAAAATCATCCAGATTGGATCACTAAGTCATAATATATCTAAGTTTTTTAAAATTATATATAGTATATAAATATAAGAATTTTTAAAAATTTTTTATATAGAAAATATAGAAAAACTCTTCCCGACAATCACTCTGACCAAATGTGGAGCTAAACACTAGAACAAAAGTCTACCAAAAAAACACCCAAAACACTTATAAAGAAAAAGACTAATCAAGAAAAATTAGATATAGTTTATTAGAACAGTTTAGCTTCTAAATTTCTTCTTCTTACAATACTTTAAAAATTTTAAACTTTTGACAAATTTTTAGAAAATTTTAAAAAATTTTGGGGGATTTGACTTGCACTTTTTTTTTTTGCAGATCAACAATACAACAAACAAACAAATATATAAGGAGTAAACAATTATCTAAATTAAATAGAACAATAATTAGATAGTGTACAAACATTAAAACAACAAACAAACATGTAGTTAAATTAAAACGAGTAAACAAAAATGTGTAAAATGCTAGAACTTCCAAATTACAAAAATTTTTTTAACAAGCCAGAAGAAGAAAGAGCTTATATACAAGAAAGACAAAACAGCTTCATTTGGGAAGAAGATAAAAAAGTTGCAAAATACTTAGGTACTAATGAGATTTATCTTATTTCAATTATCTATAATGTTCTACGCTATTATAATTGGGCCCAACACAAGAAGGCTTGTGAACAAAAATTGGAAGAGGAAGAGAAAGCTCTACTTAAAACTATGCTTGACAACAGTATGCAAGTAGATAATACAAATAATGTACAACACATTAATGATGAAATCAAAAATCAACTTGTGGGGTTAGGGTCCCGTAGCCTAGTGGTCTAGGCGCCTAACTCTCCACAGACGAGGTCGACGGTTCAATTATAGCTGGTGGTAATTAATTTAATTAATTATCTCTGTAACTTTCGGGGGCTTTTGAATGCGAAACCCTGTGGCAATAAGACTATGTGAAGTATATATTTGGCCGATAAAGAATTCTTGAAAGAAGTCCTAAGCCATGGAGAAGATCGGGCACTGTGTGTGACATAGGTCACAGAAGGTAATATTGCAGAAGGCTGTGCATATGAATCCATGATTAGCAAGGTAGTACCAACAACCCTAAGACGGCATTGGGATCTTGATTGGGAGGATGGCTATATGCAATATATCTAGAAGTGGTGAACATAGTAAGAGGCTGTGGTAAGAGAATGGCTTTACCAAATATGGAACACCTCTGGCACAAGGAAACAAGGAAAGCCGGTTAAAAGAAATCCTGAAGCATGGAAGCAAGCACTCTGGTAGTACGAAAATAAAGTCAGCCAGTGAGTAATGTGTTGCACAACCTATATGAGAGTCATGGAAGCATGACAAAACATAACAGAAGCGCGGGTCCCGGGTTACTGGCTTGTGACAGTAATTAAATGAGGTATTTAACTTCCATTCTAAGGATCTAGACTTCTGTAACACCATACCGATAGGGAGTACTATAAATAGAGTGGTAGCCTAATTTGGTGGTGTACGACGTAAATACCTGGAACCATGCGAACAGCTCTCCTAATGGCAGCAGCAGGTGGCTTGAGATACGGGTCTTTGGACGGCGGCAGCACCTAGCTTGAGATACAGATTAGGAACTGAAGTAATATCTCGAGAAACACCAAACTGGAAGCACAAAGAGTGCCCACTCCTAGAACACCAATTTGGAAGTTATACAAGAAACGAATTAGAAGTAATGTGATAAGTGTTAAGAGATGGATTATAACTAGTAGACATTGTATAGTAGTATATATAGCAGGGTATATACGAATTAGTAAATACATTAAGGTTCTGAGTTAGGTCAGAACTTAGGGTGCTTCTTGATAAAGGTACCTAAGGATGTCCATCTCACATGTGAGATGGTGCAGATGGTTGCATCTGGGCGCCATATAGAGTAGCCGGGTGAGGTTATAACAACTACTTAGATAGATTAAAAGTATATGTAATGTTCATTTAAATAAGTAATAAAGTTAATGACAAAATCGTCAAAGTTATAAAAAAAAAATATATATATATATATTTTTTTTTTTAGTATTAAGATAATTTTTTTAATCTGAGTATATTTTATTAGAGTTTAGCTAGTGTTTTATAATATAATTACAATAATGATATATCAAGCTACACATGCACTTTTGGTGCCTAATTTAAGTAGTTTGTTCAAAGCATTAGTGCTATGCTAAGGGTTTTATACTATTTGCTATATCTACACCTAATTATAAGAGTTATCTATTTAAATTATCTGGTTCTAACTATCACCAACATCTTTCTAACTCAGAGTTTCTTCACTATATAGAAGTAGATTTTGGTATTATCTATACAGATACTGCTCCTACCTTAGAACTTATCAACTTAATTGATAATCCACCAGTTACCTGATGCATAATCATAGTGTAATATAATACAGATCACTATGTAAATTATATAAGCAGGAAATGTAGAGATCTTTTAACAATTATTCAAAGAAACCATTTTGTTAATCGACAAAGTTGATTAATTGAAAGTTGTAGAGCTCGCTGGGGCGCATCTAATGGTGGTTAAATCATCCAAATCGGCCTAGTGGTTCGCAAGATATCATTAAAAAATAATTGGCCGACTATATAAAATCTCTATATAAACAAACTATTGTTTATATAAAGATTTTATATAGTTGGCCAATTGTTTTTTAGTGATATCTCGCAAACCACTAGGCCGATTTAGATAATTTAACCACTATTTGATGCGTCTCAGTGAGCTTTACAACTTTCAATTAATCGACCTTGTTGATTAACTTAGTATGAAAAAATATTTTCTTTGAATAATTATCAAAAATCTCCATATTTCTTGCTTATGTAATTTATATAGTAATCTGTGTCTATTACACTATGATCATGCACCAGGTGACTGGCAGATTATCAATTAAGCTAGTTTATCCTCAAGGTACATTTAACAAAGTAGTATATGTTCCACACATATATTTACTTGCATGTTCCTATAATTTCTTTCTAATTAGTATATATTGTATATGTATCTCACATCACCTTTTGGAATACTGCTATTCTATAAATGTTTCTTAAGCACCAACCTTTCTAATTAGGTGCCCATTATGTACTTATTTGCTCTTATTCAGTTTACAACAACTCTGATACCTATATTCAGACTGTTTTCTTACTCAGATTCCTTATCAGTCCCTCCTTTACTTCCAGCTGACAACTCGGTAAAGTTGATCTGTCTAGGCTTTAAATGTTTCATAGTTACTCTTTTCTTGGTTTATACTTTTAGAGTATATGCCCTTTTACTTCAGTATGTCAGCCCAGTAGTTCAGCTAGTGTGTTTTTTCATTTAAGAACCTAATCGCTTGGTTCTCCAATCTCAGGCCCCAGTTCAAATTTAGCCTTCTTGTGATATCATTAAAGATCATTGCTACTTCCAAACTCAGAACCTGCCAACCAGATTTTTAATTATTCCAGTCCTCTAGATTTATTGTACCGAAGCTTCCATTACTAGATAGTATAACTAAAGTTATAAATTTTATCAATAAATCACTGTCAACTATACACAGGCCTATTTTTCAAAGTCATTGTCAGTGGGATTCAAACTCTAGACCTGCCGCTTGAAGAGAGTAATAACTAGACCACTACACTAAGTTGCCACACTTTTTACTTTTTAAATAATATCTATTAATAAATTATAATAATATTGTTTTGTTTGTTTTTTCTTTTATTTTTTATATATAGTTACATTTTTTTATTTTTCTTTTTTTATTTGCCATTTTAAAAAAAAAAAAATTAAAAAAAAGGCAATAGCAAACACTATCTATAAATCCAAAAAAGAAACTTGAGATTCTAAAAGAAGAAAAATATTTGTTATAGCAGATTATATCCGGACACTTTAGTACAGCCAGGTGATTTTTATTATAGAAAAAGAAAGGTAGAAGACTTTAGTTAGAAGCCTTTTTATACCATATTGTATATACATTCTTTAGTTAATAAACAGAATAGCCAAAAAATAAAATAAAAATAAAAAAATAATATCTATTAATATCTTTATAATATATATTTTATTGAAATAAAGATGTTTATAAGCTTTGAACTTTTTTAAATTAAACTAAACTAAAGTAAATTCTAGCTAAATAATATATTAAAAAATAGTTAAATTTAGTTTACTTTTTGAATTGAACTTGAACTTGACTAAAATTCAGTTCGGTTCAGATTGGCATAGTAAACTCATAACTTTGAAAACATACTAACTTCAAGAAAACATTACAAACTATTTATTTGTAATATCCGAAGGCTTAATAGAATAGGCCATATTATAAGCATGGAGCATTAAATCTATTAAAAAAGCCTCTCAAATCTTATAGTAGTGTAAAGGTTATAAAAAAGTTGTATTTCTTCTCTTGTTAAAGAACAGAACCTCCGGGTTAATATATTATAAATTATC
This sequence comes from Dentiscutata erythropus, assembly GCA_910591965.1. NCBI lineage: Eukaryota > Fungi > Glomeromycota > Glomeromycetes > Diversisporales > Gigasporaceae > Dentiscutata > Dentiscutata erythropus. The sequence continues at coordinate 8,328 of CAJVPY010000778.1, forward strand.
TAATAGATTTCATTGCATAAAATTCAATTTTGATTTTACGTTTTCAAAATCTTTTAATGTTCTCAATATAGAAAAATTTAATTATAATAAAAAAATTTTATTTAATGTTCTCAAATAGAGAACAAATTTTAATAAACTATGTTCTTAAAATTTGATTAACATTCTCAGAGAACATTGAATTTCGCACACTACTGGCGAGTTGCCTAAAACTAAATTTAACCTTTAATTGTCTCATTTCGTGTTCGCGATTCATTTCACCCCATGACATTTATAATTAGATGTATAATTAGATAATAATAATATTTTATCTTAATAATATTATAACAATAATATAATTTTATTATACAAACAAAGCTTTTTCATATACGTATTTATATTTGCTTAATATACATATATATTATAGAACTGGCTATATAATGTCTTCCACAACATGATGCAGAATTTTTAAACCTCTAGTATAGATGACCCTATTCTAAAATCAATTGATTAAATAATATATATAGTTTATTAATGAGGTAATCTATATTATTGTGGTTTGCAAAATTGTGTGACCCCTATGATTATTTTTTTTTTATGATTAAATGATTGCCAGAGGCCAGGTAGTTTTTAAATTGATTACTAACAAATTTGTAAATTAAAAATCACTGAGGTACATATACCTGGCTTTAGACGATCCCTAAAGCGAGCCAATTCATCATGAATCTGGGCTTGACACAAACTCAGACTCATGATAAATTGGTTGGTTTTAGCAATCGCGATCGCAATCACAATCATTTAATCATAAAAAAATTAATCATAGGGGTCACACAATTTTGCAAACCGCAATAAAATTAGATCCCTAATTGAGATTTTTGTAATCTAAAGTGGAAGAATCTCTTAAAGCACAATACCCGCCAAATTATCAGTTCAAAATCAGGAGGGTTACTTTTATTGTAATTAACCGCATTTAAAATTTATAACATATGGTTTTTTTAATATGAGAAACTAAATTCACAGATTTGTTAAACAGTTGACTTGGTTAAACCATTTAGCAGAAAATTTGAATTAAAAATTTCCTTTTATCAAAATTCACATGTGAACATTATTATTTCAACCACATGTATAAATAACACCTAAAATAATGCAAGAATGACAGAATGACAAACCGATGATTGCAAGAGTAATCAGATTCAAAACTTTATCATAAGTTGAGAAATGGGCAGATCAGGTATAAGATAAACAAGATTTGTTACAATTTCTATATTGGTACAAGAGTGTTTGAAAATTTTGAAAAGATTTAATAAATTTAAGATTTGCAGAAAAATAGAGATTGAGTAATTGTATGAGAACGCAAATTTTTAGGTTTTATTATGTATGAATGATTTAAAAGATTATATGGAACGTTAAGACCTTTTTTACTAAGCGATAATCAGGCTATCATAAGCAAATTTATATTAGAACAATAAGTAGTCCATTTGTTTAAAAGATGGAAAGACAAGCGGTCTTTTAAGACTGAGTGATATTTATATATATAGAATAAGGAAAATTTCTTGTAAAACAAAAATTTATTTACCAGTCATTGACATTATCTTAAATTGGTTACAATGTTATTTGAGTATATTTTTGAGGCAGAGCATGTAAGAATACGAGGGATAGATAGGATCGAGAGTATATTCGACACTTAATCGTGAATAAAATACTAAAGAAAAGTTCGATACAGTTACGTAGGATAAGAATGAGTGGAAGTTAAACTACATATGAATCAAAGGAAAAAATACTCAAAGTAAAAAATCAAGGAATTCTAGATCGTGTGAAATCAGGTCAATAACTAAACCTTATAGAGGACCACCTCCGAAGAAAATCTTTGAATCAGTCATATAAGTCATTAAAAATAAATGCGCTAAGTGATTTACACATGGGATCAAATTATGTAGCAGAATAAAGTTGCATACAAGTATAAATGTTTTAACAAATATTGATATGTGATACGCTTAACATTTCAAAAAAGGTAAACAAATAAATGTCAACTCGAGATTAGCTTAATGTTCTAGAGTATTAATGATGATAACTTCTAAAATTTGGTTCATACCGTTACCATTTAATTTAGTCAAAATACTTATTCTATCGCTTTATTGAACAGCACAAAGCTAACGGACGTCGAACTATTTATATATTACGTTCGGAAATTGAAATCTAAAATTAGAATTGATAATCTTTTATACTAATATAATTTTTAAAGAAGTTTTTTATTCATTGGAAATACTGTTTTGAATGAAATCTTAGTGACAGTTCCGTTACTCATAGTAGGATGTCCGCAGCAGCCTTTAAATATTTAAACAGAGGTTAAAAATTATTCTTTAAATGGGCTATTACTGACCTGTCAATCTAAATATCTCCCAAAATTGGGAATTTGTCTTGAAAAACAAGACTTTCGCTGCGATCATCATCATCATTTTTTAGCGTTAAAGGCGTATATATGCTCTTCTTTCAAAGTACGTCTGCTCTCTTATCTCACTTTTTGTTTATTATTTATTATTATTTATTTATTATTATTATTATTATTATTATTTTAGAATAAATTTTAATTTTTTGTTTGTCTAAGAACAGACTTCAAATTAAGAAGACGCAGTGAAAAATATTTTAGAGAATCCAATAACGATTTGCTTAATAAATATAAAATAAAAACCTTTTTTCTTTTTTTTTTTGACTTATAAAGTTTAAGTAAAGAACCACTTTAATTATCTTCTCGCTTTATGCCTTAATAACCGGAATTCAGATTTTAATCTATAAATTACAGTATATAATTATTTTTAAAAACAAATTAATCTTCGACGTGTCTTGCAAAGACAAATCGTTACTTCGTTCTCTCATTGCCGCCTTGCTTCTCTCCTCTTGAAGAAGAAACGTTAAATAATGATGACTGATGCTGCAAATGCTCGCAGTGCGAGTTTAGTCGATAGTACTTCTGACTCCGAATGTCTACAAGAAAAATCTGATGAAATCAATAATGTCAATGTCTCGTCCGGAGTTACTTCAAATACAGATGATATCGTCGGAAATGGAATTACTATAAAAATAACCGCTGATAATGCCTCTATTGTCAATGCGGATGCTACTGATGATCGACAGAACAACGATAAAGTAAACGTTTCGATCGGTAAGCACAACCTTTAAATAAATGTATTGGCCCTACAATTTATTTATTTTATTTCTTAAAAAAAATATTAGATTCTCAAGAAAAAAAAATATTAGATTCTCAGGACGATGAAGCTGTCGCTTTTAAATCTCAATTTGATGGTACTATAATCTTTGTATCATTTTACTACAATGGATAAGATCATACTGATCACAAGAATTATTTAATAATTTAGAAATTTCAAATATTTCAAGAATGTTGGAAAATGCAAAGGCAAATAACAATTCTTATAACAATCGGTACCATGGATCCCCTGGGCGGATGCATTCCGGGTTTTCTTCAAACTATTTATCGTCACAGAGAAGAGTGAATGGTACGATATCTTATGTTTGGTTTTGTATTTTTTTTTTAAAAAAAAAAATTGTACTCAATTTTATTTTAAATAGTTCGCTCGCACCATCGGTCCCTTTCTCACCCATCATTGCCAACTCGTCATACTTTACAAAACAAGCGTAATCCTGGTTCCTTTTATGCTGGTCATCACAGATTGGCTTCTTTACCTTCTCCTTATACCGGGATACCTTATTCTGGATTTGATTTATCTGGTCAAGATGAGGACTTGCATTTAAGTTTTGATGACCCTTTAACTATGATTGATGATTCTTCCTCAAAATTTGGTTTTAAAAGCGGTTCGTATATATATAATATACATATATATATATTATACATTTATTTTTTATTCCTTTGTTTTGTACTCGCTCATTTAATTTTAATGTTAATTTTTTTTTTTCCCTTAGATTCGGATTGGGATATGTCATCTCCAATATCTTCAACTCCTGGCTTTCCTTCGTCCCCAAGTTCTATCGATCCGTTTGCTTCACCGTTATCCCCAAATAATCTTATGAATTCTTTATTAGATGATGATGAATTAGCGGAAAGACAATTAATGTTAGAAGAAGAACGAAAGATACTTCAAATGAAACGTCATGAATTAGATAATGCTATCTATAAATTACATTATCAAAATAATTTTGAATCAAATTTAAACCATTCTTTGTCTTCTTTGATAGAAACAAAAAGAGGTTCTTCATCCACAACTCCTTCTTTATCAAGACAGACTAGTTTTTCAAAAAATTTATCCCCTCAGCAACCAAGATTTCAACCCATTGGTCCTCCTATTAAAAAACTTGCCACTTGTGATTATTCGGTTTCTTCTACAATGTCAAGTTCAGCTCCTTCTCAATCTACCTTTTCTTTATTCTCTAAATCTCCTAGTCTTTCTCTTAATCATACTTTCTTACCTACGGTTAATGAGCAAAGATTATCTAATGTTCTTAACGATGAAAAATTAAATGATTTCTCTTTGACCGGTTATCCGTTAACTCCGTCGGGTACTCCTCCTAAATATGTTGATCGGGATTATCTTTTTCCTTCTCCTTTTCATTATTCTGCTAATCATCTTAGCCCTAAAATTTGGTCAAATCATAATGATGCTTCTCACTCAAAGTCTTTTCGAACTCTACCAAAACGGGATTATTATAGCGCTCCAACAACTCCAAATTATTATACCCCACCTACTCCTCAATTTAATCGAAGTTCTCAACATGCTCTAAATCAATTATCTATTGGTCATTTCACTAAAGCTAATTCAAGTTCGCTATATTCTTCTCCAGTTGATGAACGTGATGAATTGTGGCATGGTGATGAAGCTTTTAATCCAATTTTAACACCACCTGAAATTTCTTCTATGAATAAATTTTCTCCTTCAATTAATAATGATGAGAATAATTTACTCAATAAAAATAGTTCTTGTCATCAATTACATAATATTGTTCAGCCTAAATTATTTTCTTCAACTCACAAAATTGGCGGTGATTTTTTTTCTTTGGTTGGCAATCAAGCAGCTTCTGATTCTCATTATGATGGGTTAACTCATGATAAAGGGATGAGAATAAATGGACTTTACAAACTTGAAGTCATGTAAAAACTTGGCTTTTATTTTAATGGTTTTATTTGGTTTTTTTTTTTTCATTATTAAATTAATTGCCTTTATTATTATTAATTTATTACTCAACCATATAAACCTATTTATAATCTCTTCCTTTTTTTTTTTTTTTTTTACCCTAAGATTTGACTTATTATCATTATTATTACTATTACTACACCGCTATTCTTACTATTATACTATTATTTTACTATTATTTGGGTGGGTTATGTTAAGTGAGGTTCTGAATTTATCAAAGGGAAGATAACGGTTCTTTGTGTTTTGTGGTTAATAATTAATGTTTAATTTAAACTTAGACGATGTTCGAGAATTATTTAGGATGTAAATTAGAACTTTTAATAATTATACTGTAATAATGTAATGTTTCTGGCATCTTTTTTTTTTTTTTATGAAGGTTTATTAGAGTGGTTTTCTTTGCTTTAATAAAGTGTTTTTTTTTTAATTGGTGGTTCAAGAACTTTTGTGACTCGATTTCATATGCTTACCTTATTATCTTTGATAACATTGATGTACTATACTTCTAGAAGAGTAATCAATTATGTTTTTAAATCTCTCCAAATAGACAAACGGCCAAGCTTCGAAGAAAGTAATATTAAAAATTTGTAAAAATGGTTTATAGCTAAAATAATAATAGAATTTGGCTGGGAGTTTAAATAGCAATTACAGTTATGATTCCAACTCCAACGAAAATATACAATACGCTAATAGTTTTAAATAGTATAGTTTAAATACAGGAGTACTAAGGTACTGTACATCAATAGTAGTTGAATGTGACATCTTAATTCAACCTAAAGGTTATAATAGGTTGCAACTTTATTAGATCGAAACGTAAAAATACTTTGACCTTTAGATCTTTTATCTAAAACAAAGATGAAATATGATAAGAACTTAAAGATATCATATTCGCTTTTCTCTATAAACCGAATTCTGGCAATAACGAATAATTCATGCAGATTCACACGTTTGTACAATATGATCTTGTCATATGGGTCAATTGAGTATTCGAATTTTGAAAATTTTGATGAACGGGAATTGTAATAAATCGTTATATGTATAATATTATGCAACAAAACTTGCGTTAAGAGTGGAGTGTCCACTCAAGAATATGGATTATGACTTGGCTAAGGCGTTAGAAATTTCGTAATAGAATTTCCTAATATGTAAATTTTAAGTCTGGGTTGACAAATAACTAGATTACTAAATTTGTTAGTTTAAAAAACTATACATCAAAAGAGTAAAATAATATTTAAAGTACTTTCTTGATACATAGGCATCAGTAATGAACATTATGACTAGCCGGTTGATAAAATTATCAACCAGATAAAAAGCTAAGTGGCTGGTTAAGCGTTAAATCAGCTTGGAACATTAATATAATCAATATCATTTTCGTTAACATCCGGGTCGACTATTATTTGATAAACTATTTTTGGTACTGTCTGATGAACTATTATTATTCGAGTGTCGCAAAGGGAATCTTCATCTAATAAGAATAACTGACTTTTTCTTTGCGACACTCATTTGATAAACTTCTTTCATTATTTTCTGAATTTATGTTATTTACTAGGATTTTTTCACTGTTATTATTCCTATTATATATCTTTTTATTAAATATATAGTATAAATAGTATACATTTGTGGACATAGAAAAACTATCTCAGCCAAATAACTTAAGCAATTATTCCCATCTTCGCATCATAGCTTAGACGATCTCACAAAAACAATAAAAAAAGATTGCTTTAGTGACATAAAAATAATAACCTCCATTAAATAACTTGGTAATTATTCCTATGACAATCATCTTTGCAAATTGCTTAGATTTATTAATCGAAATTATTCAGATAAGCTATTAAATACTTAAACGATTTAATTTTTGCTTATTTACATTTACTTAAAATATGCTATTATCTCGCATTTAATTTCTTATTTGCATTTTTTATTTGAGTATAATATTTGTTTTGTTAATTAAAGGTTTTCTTATTCATGATTTAGTTTTAAGATACTATAAATTATTCACTTCTTATTTGTGTTGATTTAGTTCATCATTACTGAAGTTAAGTTATAAGATAGCAATATATAATATTGTGATAAATTATACATTTTTTTATTTATTAAAAATAGAAACTCGAGATAATACTACTTTGAGTTGTGTTATTTAAAAGTTCGCTTTTACTAGGCATCATTAATCACCAAGCTTAATTTATACCCGGGTATAAATCATGATCTTTGAGCAATGGCATTAAATATATGTCCAAGTCTTAATTTCACTACAGTCAACCCTCCCTAAGTGCACCCCCATAAATGCACGAACTATGTATGCACTCTCTAAATGCATGCTAATACTTATTCCCAAGTATATAGAACTCTTAATAAAATGCCTTCTGTAAATGCACACCTCTCTAAATGCACATTTTTGAAAATTTTGCCTATGATCCCAAGAGGGGTGCACTTAGGAAGGGTTGACTGTATTCCTAAAGTGGTATCAAATAGATTTCTGTAGATTCAAATCACTTCAATGGATTTTGGATTTTAGAATTATAAAATTGTCTGTTTCTTGAGTTTTTTTGATCGATTTAATTGGTCAAAGCTAGAGGTGCAGGTGAATCATTCCAATGATGTAGTGTTACAAGCCATAAGGTTTTTATCGGCTAGCTAAGCCAGCTGATAAAAAATTTGGCTTAGCAGCTGGCTAATGGCTAAGGTAAGCACAAATTTTTTACTTCGGAAAATATCAAAAATTACTTTAATTTTTTTCTCAACCTCGCTTATCTTTGATATTAGTTTATTTTTTCTTCGGATTCTTACTTTTTGTTTTTTAATTCTGGCTGACATTATCGTTCTGGTCTAAATTATACTATCAAAGTCATGTGATATTAAGCCGCATTAGCAGCTGATCATATTACATCAGCTGGCTTAGCCACTAAGCTGCCTTAGCCGTGGCTGCTCCAGCCAGCTTGTAACACTACAATAATATCCCAATGATATTACAGTTTAAGCTGTAATAAGCTAAAACTTATGTTGTAACTAGTTATGGCAGTTATTGGAACAATTCGTCTACATCTCTAGTCAAAGCTTATATTAGATCAATGTTTTTACTTAGTGATTAAACTGTTTTTTTTTTAATATCAACTAAGGGTATTATTCTCAAGTATCTCTTAATAAATTAGATAAAGAATCTAATTGGTTAATTTGAACAAGTGAACCAATCAGATTTATTGAATCTATTAAAAGTTGTCTTGATATTGATTGCAACAAAATCAAATAGATTTAGTGTTATAAGCCACATAACTTTAGTCAGCTGGCTAAGCCAGCTGACTAAAATATTGGCTAAGTGGCTAGCTAATACCCAACCAATAGTCTACTATATTTTTCAGAATACTTTGGAAATTTTTTCAAAGTATTTATACTTATTCATTTTCTTTTTCAGAATTTAATATAATTTTACTATTTATAAATCATGTAACTCTTAGCCACATTAGCCAGCTGATCATATTATTTTAACTGGCTTAGTTGGATAAACTAGCTTAACTATAGCTGTTCTAATTAGCTTATAACTATACTTGTTGGCAAAACTAAAAATCTTCAAAATCCTATCCAAACCCAAATTTCAATTGGATAAACCCAAATCCCAAACTGAAAAAATTTTATTTAAGTTGTTATAATTCCAAATCTTGGTTAAATCCTAAATTTTGGCAAAATCCCAAATCTCAATTCCAAATTCCAAACCCAAATTTCAAATTCAAATTCAAATTAAATTCTAATTACAAAATATATCTCTTTTTTATCTTTACTTCATAAAATTAATGACTTTATTCAAACTCAAAAGAAAAAATTTTCATTAAATTATGGCTTATTCTTGCTTTCTTGAAAATCAGATTTACAAGTAAATAAGGCAATAAGTTTTGATTATCACCAAAATCATCCAAGGCACAAAAACTTATATTTGGTAAAAGGAAAAAATCAAAAAAAGTGTTACCAAGCTATTTAACAAGATAATTAGACAAAAAGCTAACTATCTCTTAAAGATGCTCAACCTTGATTATCGTATTAATATTGGCCACTATACTCTATATATGGCATGATATATTTAAAGATATACTGTAGTTTAGTCTGGGCTTAGCTTCTACAATATAGTTTAGCCTGAGCTTAGCTCCTACCTCAGAATTTCTTTTTTCTTCTAATTTTATTTTTTTTTCTCAAGAGGCACAAGACAAAAAAGTGAAAAGTTTAAACCAAGAAACTACAAAAATGACCAAAAAAGAAAACAAACAAAAAAAAAAAAAAAACACACAAATTCCAAAAAAGAAAAAATATAAAAAAAAATCCAAGACTTTAAAGACACTATTATAACCTGTGCATAGTTGGTAAAAATTATATAACAAATGCAATATTTGTATATTTCTCTTGTAAAGCTCTGCCTTAATGTTAAAGTTATTTTCTAACTCTCTTACTGAATTCAGATAGTTTTATTGTCTGAGGACCTGTATCACAAGCTACCTTTTGCGCAATTAGAGTTTTTAGGCTGAGTTCTGTGAAGTAGCACTATATTCTTCAATAAACAAACATGTAGTTGCATTTTACTAAACTGTCTGGATTTGGGAAGTAAACAAAGTAGATCATTTGGAGGGATAAGCCAAATCTTTACTTTTTGTTAAAATTTTTTAAAAGACTAACAGGAGACGAGAAAAAGTAAAAGAGGAACTACTTAACCAAATAAAACGAAAGCAGCTTGAAGAAAAATATTTTTGTTATTTCCTTTATGTTCTTCTTTGAAGTAATGACCTAAAAGCTTTGTTAACAAAGTTGGGTTTTACCAAGATTTTTTATACAAAAGTGCTACTTTCTGCCAGTTATCTTGTATAATAATGCTTTTGGCTTGTATATCAAATATCCTTTTAGAGAAGTTCTAGCAGCATTGTTAATCTCTAAACAAACCGCAATATAGGCTACAACTCTTTAACAAAAATTATATTTTTTTGTTAGTAGGAAATTTTAGTTTTAGTGATTATTGAAAAGAGTTCAATTATCACAGTTAAATCTATTATTATAAATAGGGTTCCTCAAAGTTAAATCAAATCAAATATTTTGTCAATTTGAATTTGATTTGATTTGAAATTTCTGTATTTGAATTTGATTTGATCGAATCAAATTCAAATCAAATCAAATTTATTTGTAATTTTTATTAAGTATTTTCAAATCAAATCAAATATTTTGTCAATTTGAATTTGATTTGATTTGAAATTTCTGTATTTGAATTTAATTTGAGATCAAATATTTGATCGAATCAAATCAAATCAAATTGAATTGCGGAACTCTAATTATAAATATATATATATATATATATATTTATATTTAAACTCAAATTTTTTTATAAACAAAAAAAATACTCTTCTTCAAAGCTAGATAAGTCTTGATCACTCTAGTAGGTTTAAATTGCAAATAAACCAATTAATTAAATAATTAGTTAGTTAGTCTAAGCTTTTACTTTTGTATATAATTTATATATATTTATAACCTGTATAAATTGAGTTTTTTTTTTTAATTTAGCAGTTTTGATAATACTGTTTATTAGATTTATACTAATATATTTTTGGTTACAAATATCATAAATACAATTACAACTATCTAAAGTATATTACAGTATTAGCTTATCTAGTTACTAATTTAAGTACCTATATACAACTTGCTATATAAGATTTTATCTCCTTATCAACCATAACCACAACAGCCTAGTTTTAAACTTACTGGGTAGTTCTAAACCTATTATATTATATATATACTACTGTACAACATCTATCAACTAACTTCCACCCTCTTCACTTATCACATTACTCCTAATATCATTTCTTGTATTACTTCCAAATTGGTTGGTGTCTTTCGAGTAGGCACTCTTTGTATTTCTAGTTTGGTATCTCTAGAGAAGTTATTTTAAGGGCCTAGCTATATTTCAAACAGTTACTTGTTGCCAAACTAGAATGTTATTTTACATCGATCCAGGTATTTGCATTATACACCACCAAATTAAACTATTAATTCTTTTATAGTACTCCTTATCGGTATAATGTTACAGAAATTTAAATCCTTAGAACAGAAGTTATATATCTTATTTAATCACTGTTACAAGCCAGTAACCCAGGACTTATGCTTCTGTTATATTTCATTATTGACTTCTATATAGGTTGTGTAATATATTACTCACTAGCTATTTTTATTTTTGTATTATAGAATCGCTTGCTTCTATGCTTTTTAGGGTTTCTTTTAGCTAGTTTTTCTTGTTTCTTTGCACTAGAGATGTTCTATATTTGGTAAAGCCATTTTCTTACCACAGCCCCTTATTATATTCATCGCTTCTTTTCTCACTTTTGAATATATCACTTATGGCTATTCTTCTAATCAAAATCCCAAAGCCATCTTAGAGTTGTTGATGCTATTTTGCCAATTGCAGATTTATATGCACAGCCTTTTGCAGTAAACCTTCTGTATATATTTGACATATGTAGGTCACTCAATAAGTTTTGTCACAAGTGCCGTATCTGGATGCCGATTATGGCTTAGCCAAAAAAAAAATTGCGCAATAAAGCCTAACATTACACAAACTACCTACAAAGAAATAGATTGACATTTCATATAAAATCTAGTAAGAAAATTTTTTTTAAAAACTTTTTTTAAACAATTGCGAAAAAATGAGCCACCAGAACCAGTGTTACTATATTTACATTCACTAGAAAAATGGTGTGCTATATTTGATATTAATGCTAAGCTGGGTGTTGCTAAAGAAAGCAATGCCCTATCCAAACATACAATTAAATATTGGGTTAAAGTATTCAATAATGGCAAAAAAACCATTGAAGATAAACCACGTCCTGGGTATTCTCATGAAGCAATCACTTCTTAAAACATTGCCACAGTAAAAAATTTGGTAATTGAGAACCCTCACACTACTGTAAAAGAACTTGCTAGCCTTGTTGACATCTTCCAAGGTGTTATTACGAATATACTAACTAAGAAATTAGGCATGATTAAGATGTGTGCAAAATGGGTACTACATATCTTTACCAATAAACAAAGAAAAAAACATATTGAGGTTTTAAAGAAGTTACTCACAAAATTGCAAAGAGATTTCAATAATATAATTACTGGTAATAAAACCTGGATTCATTATTTCACTATATTGTCTAAAGAAAGCAATAAACAATGGATTAAAAAGAGAGAAAACTAATCTCAAATCATTCAAACAGCCTGAAATAGCAAAAAATGAATAGTTTGTATTTTTTTTTCTGTTGACAGGGCTATGGCTTGTAAAGTTGTAAAAAAAGGTTCTATGATTATCTCAAAGTATTATCTTGAAAATATATTACTCGAAGTTTTTAAAAAATTCAAAAAAAAAAGAAGGGCAAGTTGTAAAAAATATCATACTTTATTATAACAATGCCTTTTTGCATATAGCTAATATTGTTAAAGATTATTTGAAACAAGAATGTGTAATTGTGCTTCTCCACTCACCCTATAGCCCAGACTTAGTGTTGTGTAACTTTTTTTTATTCTCTAAACTAAAAAAAGAATTGGCTAGTCAATAATTTAAACATGTTGAAAACCTTGCATATGCTATAAATTTAATTATTAATTTTATTCCTAATTGGAAATATGAAAATTCTTTTAATAGTTGGTGTAACTAGTTTCAACATTGTATAGATGCTGATGGGAAGTATTTATATAATTTTTACCTTATATATATTAATAAAAAATCAAAATAATTGTACTGTAACAAACTTATTAAGTAACCTATATACAAGCTAAAAGCATCTTTATACAAGATAACTAGCTATAAAAGTATAACTTTGTATATAAAATTTTGGTGGAGATTATAGTTTTTCTTTGTCAACAAAGCATTCTGTTTTGAAATAACTGAGAAATAGTAAAAAACTTGCTATTTTCAAGCTATACTCTTTTATTTGTTTAAGTAACTCCTCTTTTACTCACTTCCACTTTCCTGCTAGTCTTTCAAAATTTTTTACAAAAAGTAGAGGATTTGGCTTATCTCTTCCAAAAGATCAGCATTGTTTATTTCTTAAATTCAAACAAATTAGTGAAATGCAACTATGTATTTGTTTACAGATGAATATAGCACTACTTCATGGAACTCGGCCTGGAAATTCTTAAGCAACAGAGCTATCTGGAGTTGGCAGAAAGGCTGGAAAGTAAATTTAATATTAAGGCAAAGCTTTATAGTAGAAATATACAAATGTTGCATTTGTTATATAATTTTTATTAGCTATGCATAGGTTATAATAGTGCCTTCAGAGTTTTAGATTTCTTTTCATGTTTTTTTTTTTTCACAATTAGTATTTCTTTTTTCTTTTCAGTTTTTTCTTTTTCTGGTCATTTTCGTATATTTCTTTTAAAAAATTTCTCCCTTTGTTTCGTGCTCCTTGAGAAAAAAGAAGAATTAAAAGAGAAAAAAGAGATTCTGACATGGTATACAACAGCCTGTCAATGATTGAGAAAGGCATCATTTCAATGATCAAAATCTAAAGTAAGTTTTGAATCCCGAGTGAGACTAATAGTTGTTATAGCAGATCACATTGGGTTTTTAGTTTGGTGAGTTTTTATTGAGTTAGAGCTATAAGTTGTAAAGATTTAATATATTTGTATATAAATTATATAATAGCTCATATGAATAAAGGCAGGATTGCTTAAACAAAAAACAAAAAAAACAAGTTTATAAAATAGTTTTTATATACTACTTGCTAATAGTTTATTACTTAATAGTTCTTATATGCTATTTGCTAACAAGCTTAGAGTTTATTACTTATCAAAAATAAGAGTATCTGCAACTTTTTGCTCTTATAATAGGGGCTTATAGATTGCTATTATATATTATATCAAAGTTTGGATAATTTAGTTAGAAAATTGGTATCTCTCAAGTAGGCACTTTTCATGTTTCCAGTTTGGTATCCCTAGAGGAGCTACTTTAAGAACCTAATTCATATCTCAAACAGGTGCTGCTATAGTTATAAAACTCGTATCTCAAGCCACTTACTACTATACTAAGGTGTTATTTATATCAATTCAAATATTCACATTATATACTACCAAATTAGGCTATCACTTCTTTTATATACTCCTTATCGGTATAGTGTTACAGAAGTCTAAATTCTTAAGACAGAAGTTAAGTACCTTATTTAATTACTATCACAAGCCAGTAACCTAAGACCCATGCTTCTGCTATATTTTATCATTGACTCTCATTTAAGTTGTGATATATTATTTACTGGTTGTCTTTATTTTTGTACTACTAGAGCGCTTGCTTCTATGCTTTTTGAGGTTTTTTAGCCAGTTTTTTCTTGTTTCCTTGTGCCAGAAGTGTTTTATATTTGGTAAAGCTATTCTCTTACCACAGCTTCTTACTACTATATGTTTCCAAAAATAAGCTACCTTCAAAAGAAGCTACCCCCCTTTTCTCTTGAAGAGAAACATAAGAAACACCTTTGTTTCGAAAATAAGCTATCCCTATTAGCTGCAAGTAGTTGCTACATATAAAAGTCGAAATTTTACTAAGTAAATCGACAAAAGTCGATTTACTTAGTAAAATTTCGACTTTTATATGTAGCAATTACTTGCAGCTTAATAAAAATTGATAAAAATTAATTGTTCTCAAAAATAAGCTACCTTCATAATTTTTGTGTAACTTTTTAGCCAAAAAAGGGTAGCTTATTTTCGGAAACCTACGGTATATTTACTGCTTCTCTCACTACTTCTGGATATACTACAGTATGTTGCGAAAATAACTAGAATTAAAAATTGTGTAATTATAATACAGCAGTATTATTAAAATTAAATAAAATTTATACAATTTATAATATATAACTAGATATTTATTTATTAAAAAAATTAATAAAATAAA
>CAJVPY010000779.1:0-23336 GCA_910591965.1 Dentiscutata erythropus
TTAAGATGATCTTAATTCCATTGAAAAAAATAGCTAGTTTCTGTAAAGTAATACTGATACAGTACTTGGATAACAATTAATAAAAATTAATTTTTAAAATATTATTTATATACAATATAAATGATAAAAAATAAAAATCTATAAATCATTTTATTTATTATTATTGAAATTATATATATCTTTAACTATCACTACAATAACAAAAGTGAAATAATTCATATCTTGTTACTTATATATAATACAAACAATAGTATAATATATATATTTTTTTTAATTTTTCAAAATTATATAATATCAATCATATCATACTGGGTACTGTATGCAGTGTTAAACATGGATCATACTTTTATAATTAATCCAAAAGTTGAAAATTCATGAAATTTAATTTAATTAAATAAAGCTGTTGTTATAAACAGTATTTAGATTTATATTTTTAAAATAAATAATTATTGATAAATATTTAGTTTATATAAAATTGTAATTTTTTAAAATTAAATAATTTATAATATATGCATTAGAAATTAAAATTTTTTTTAAATTAAACAATTTATAATATACATATCAGAAATTAAAGATAATTAAAAAGTGAAATTTAAATATTAAATAAGATAAATAGTCTTGCAAATTTTATTATACTGTATTATAGCACTAGACTATAGACTTTATTCTGATTATTATATATATCCTAATTATAAAGCGACATCCATAATTTATGTTAAATAATATTTGTAGTACCAGATATGGTATATACATGTTGCTATGCCTAATATAGAGCAAAGTTTAGTACTATACCTAATATAGACAAGCCATATTGGCAAAAAAAGTATATTCTAAAAATTTAAGAACAACAATTTAGAAGTAAAATAAAAAAAAAAAACAGGAAGAAAATAAAAAAAAAATAAAGAAAAATCAAATAAGTGTACATTATTGGACAGATGACAAAAAATAACAGCAAATTGTTTTTTTGTTGGAATTAATGTCACTCCATGTGCTGTATAGCAGCATATGAGTGAAATGAAAAAAAATAATTTGCTGTTATTTGTTGTATGTATATTTAATAATGATGTTATCTGATAGTTAATATAACTATGTGAAGTTTTTTTCATGATGTTTTGCAAACTAATTATGCAAAAAATATTATAACAAAAAAATTCACATGATTATATGAAATGTTGGATAACAATGCTTTATCAAGTAACATATTAATTGATGCTTCAAAATCAAGTAATATGTTGATTGATACTAAAACATTGAGTAATATATTACTTGATAATGAAGTACTAAATAATATATTAGGGCAGTATCATTTATCACCTAATTTTTTTTTATCAGAGGCTTACCCTCTCTAGTTTTTAATATATAAATTATCAGGTCTTATATATAAAATTCCAAATTTTTTGACCCTCCCCCCTCTCTAGAAAATCACCTGATAATTGTCAGCTCCTTTACTTAATACTAAAATATCAAGTAATCTATTATTATTATAATCATTTCAGAAAATTTCACAAATCTCTCTATTATTTGCTAATACTAATTCAATCTTGTGTATATGTTTAAAAGATATTAATAAACAGTGTCAAATAAAAAAATTATCAAAAAGCAATATTTCAATATATAATTACTTATATTTATTAAGTATAAATCAATATATCTAATTATTATTAGATAGACAAGGCAAAATAAATACCAGTATTCAGATTATAAGTCATGATGTATTAGAAAATAAGGTGATTGCTATATGAAATTAAGAGAGCTTCTTTTTTATTGCCAAGCGAAATATAAAAAATCTACAAGCTTGTTTGATAATAAGAATTTTTTGAAAGAATATAAAAAATAGCTATAACAACTATCTCCAGAATTATGATTATCTAGGGCTCTAAAAATGTATATTGAAAAAACATTATTGCCAAAAATAGAGTATATAAAAAACACAATCTCTAAGAAAACATATTATACATATATACATATACTGTATTAGAATACAAGTATAATAAAAGAAAGAAGAATATATATTATGATAGACACAAATAGCTAGATGTGTTAATATATAGAAAAGAATAGTTAGAGAGGACATTTAAGTACAAGAAATATATAAAAGACTTTATAAATAATATGCTAGAAATAATAATAAAACCAGAACTCAAATATAATAAAAAAGAATTAGTACAAATAATACATGATGAATATCACTTTTATGCAAATAATAGTTAATATAGAATTTGGACTCAAGAAGATAAGGATATTTTGCATTCAAAGCATATAGGATATTTTGTAATAGTTTCAGCTTTTATATATCTATGTTATGCTTTATTGTAGCTATCTAAAGAGCAATTTCAGGCCAATTTACATATTAAGTATAAGAAATCTTTTGTTATTTACTTTATATAAAAAGATAGATATTAGAAGTCAGAACACATATTAAAACAGATTTTTTTTTTTTTTTTAAACAAAAATTTCAATACTATCACTAACTATAATATAGCTTTGCAAAAAGCAATATTTTTATTTAAAATATTGCATTCTGAATATATAGAAGTTTTTTGCTTTAACCAATCAACTAATCATAATACAATAGCAAAAAATATATTGGTTACAACAAGAATAAATAAAAGTCTTGGTGGAAAACAATCTAAAATATATAATAGTTGGTATATAGATAAGTATAAAAAAAAATAGGATTAAAAAGTAGTATTTTTAAATAATTATCTAGTAAAAAAATTAAAAGAAAAACCAAAAAGCATTTAGCAAATACTTGAAAAATATAATTTTTAGCTAGTTGGAAAAGTAAATTTGATATGTAATCATTGTTCTGGAAAATTAAAGATGATTTTGAAGAGTTTGATTGTTGTACACAAAAAATTATATTAATACAACTAGATTTCTGTGAATATCAATCACATTTAAAAGAACTAATTATTAAAAAAGATTATATTTTTGAACTATATTCGAAGTTTTATTGTAAATATAACTTCATTGAATGATATTAGAGCTTTATTAAATGAGAACTTAAAGTAGCATGCAGTTATAATTAGTGTTCTGAATTGAGCTGGCTTGATTGGGCTTATTCTATACTTCTATTAGCTTATTTAAGACTTATTTGATTTATAAACCATATAATATATGATATGTTCAAGAATATCATATAAATTATACAAATAAATGATATTTTTATATATTATATAGTATAAAAACTAAATAAGCCTTAATGAGCCAATGGGAATATTGAGTAAGCCTAATTAAGCTAGCTCAATTCGGAATACTGGTTATCTCTTAAATCGTCTAGCATACAAATTTGTATGCTAAAATGATTTTTAACTAGTTTTTGTACATTTACTCTAATTTTATTAAACCACACCCCCCTATTTTCTAAGCTAAAATAAAAGTACGTTATGTTCTAATTACTATATAATTCTTATTTCATAAAAATTTTTTATCAATACTCCAAAAATCGGTTATTTAGTGTTGACCGTAATAGGATCTTTATATCCAAATTTAATACTAAAAAAGGCAATTTTACGTGACACCTATAGAGATTTTTTACAATTGCTATGCAGAGGTCCCCTTTATAATATAACTTTAAAGTTGATCAAGAATTTTTCATTTTCAACTTCTTATAATTGATTTTTGAGGTAATGTTAAAGAGATAAGATGGCTCAAAAGTATGAGTAAATGATCTATTTTTTAGCTATCATATAAGTTTGTATCTTCCAATCAGGTTACATAGAGTATTTTACACTACAGCTGCAAGTGTGCCATGTAACTTGGGTCTTGAAGAATCATCACGACCAATTAGAATAAATATTTTATAAAAAAAATAATTTTTCAAGCCCAATTTTCTTTAAAATATTTTAGCATACAAATTTGTATATTAAACCTGACAGTTTAAGGGATAATTATAAGGATCTGCTAAAACAGCTCTTAGAAAGTCTTAGTAATGTTCTAGTAACAACTATTCATAAATTTGTATAAAAATCATAGAGATATATAAATGTCTATAATAAAGGATTAGAAGATAAAGTTGCAAAGTAAGCAGTTAGTAAATTAAATTATACTGTTATTTGCTAGAAAATATTGAAAAAATAATAAAATAATAAAATAATTACAATTATTATTGCTTTTTAACAACTTAAATTAAGAAAAAAATTTAAATATATATTCTTTCTTTACTTCTTTGAATGAACTAATAAATCAACCAATAAGCTAACTGATTAACTTTAAACTATAATTAGTTTTACTAATAAATTAAATATGATTCAAAATTATATAATGCTTAATAAATTATGTATGAGGTTGCAACAAAGCTATATAAGCATTAGTATAATAAATTTATATTCTCAAAAATTAAATTTTATATACTAACTAAAAAAAGTTAATAATTAATTGACTATAATATTAGCTATTATTTAACTCACATAATAGATAATTACCAGGCAAAAATTGAAACAAATCATGTGATTGTCAAGTATAGGCTTCTTGTATATATAAAGAATTACAACTTTTATTATTACACTTTTAGTAATTTATTAATAAAAATCAAAACTTTGCTTAGAAGTAAAGATTTTTTTATAGATAAAAAATAAAAAAAATTTTTATAGTAAAAATTTTAATACAAGAATTTTAAACTTTATTATACTAAAGTTTTTTAATAAAGTCAATAAAACAAATCTAAAATTAAATATTTTACTTAAAAAATATATTACTAAAATTAATATTTAAAATTTTATTAAAAAAATTAAAATCTTTAATAAAAATACAGGCCATGGCAAACAATGGCCAATTAATGACCAAGGGAGGTACCTCAATCGGTATGAAATTCTTAGAAAGTTAAGAATCCTGAGAGAAATAAATCATTGTTTTGGTGAGTCGCACTGGGTAAATACTTGGTGAGTCTTTTTTAGATAGAGCAATATACTATAAAGGCAATTTATACATATATAATAGTCAAATAGTAGTTTAAATAAATAAAGACATGACTGTTTAAAAAAATAATAATAATAATAAAAATACAGGCAAATTTGTCTGTGTTACAAATTGGTTTTATGAAATCCCGAAAGCCATTTTCTCAAAAAGATATAATACTAAATAAATTGGCTAGTATTATAACTAATGCTAGCTAACTTTGTCAGTATTATGTCTTTTTCAGAATTTGTTTTTCAGGATTTTAGAGTAAAATCTACAAATTAAGAGATAAGCTATTGTATTTTTTATAAAAATTTTTAGAGATATAAACTATATTTTTAATATATTATTTAAAGTTTTAAAAGCTATAATTTTTAAAATTTTACTTTAATTAGTATTATATACTATCTTTTAAACTATACTATAAAGCAATTTCAAGTAAATTTGTTTAAAATATTGCTATAAATTTATTTATAATTTACTTTTTTTAACATTTTTTTTAATAATATTTTAAAATAGAAATTATATTAAAATAGTATTTAATTTTATATTACAGTGTCAGACAAAAGTAATTCCACATCCTTATCTTCTTACAGAGAGGTTCTATAGCTTTGAAACTTTCTAAAGCTTTAGTAAACAATTAGCCTAGATTATATATATATATATTTGGTAATTTTTCAATTACTAGAAACAATTTTAGATGAGAGCTAAAGTTTTGAATAATTTTTTGATAAAAAATAAAAAAAATTAATTGGGTTTAGTTAAAAATTAATACAAAACCAAGATTATATTTAAAAATTTTAAGACTTTAATATGTTAAAATTCAATGATTTTTATAATAATGACAAAAATTTGATTCAATTTGATGAGATAGTTGTTAAGAAATTAATTTTTAAAGTTTAAATTTTATTAATTTTACTATATAATTTATTATAAATTATATAGTAAAATTAATAGAAACCTATTTATAACAAAATTTTTTTAATAGTATGTTATAATTAGAGGTGTAGGTGAATTGTCTCAATGATGCCGTAACTTTTCTGTAGCATGCCACAACTATATTAAAAATTATAAAAAGTTATAGCATGTTTGTCGTAACTTTTTATAATTTTTAATATAGTTGCGGCATGCTACAGAAAAGTTATGGCATCATTAGAACAATTTATCTGCACCTCTAGTCATAATAATAAAATTTAAACTTTAAAAATTAATTTCTTAACAATTATTTTATCAAATTGAGTCAAATTTTTTGTCACTATTATAAAAATTATTGAATTTTAACATATTAATAGTCTTAAAATTTTTAAACATAATCTTGGTTTTGTATTAATTTTTAACTAAACCCAATTAATTTTTTTATTTTTTTATCAAAAATCTATTCAAAACTTTAGCTCTTATCTAAAAGTTTTCTAGTGATTGAAAAATTACCAAAAAAAATACACAATCTAGGCTAATTGTTTACTAAGTTTTTAAAAAGTTTCAAGGCTGTAGAACTCCTCTGTGAAAAGATAAAAGTGCAGAATTACTTTTGTCTAGCACTGTATATAAAAAAAGTTTAAATTGCTTATAAGCTAAAAATAAACAAATTTAAAAAAATTTTTAACCAAAAAAATTATTTACAAATTTTTAACAAACTTTTTAAATATTGATTTTAAATTTATAGTTTTTAATACAATATTATAGCTTATATAAAAAATAACAACTTTTATTATTATACTTTAGTGATAAAAATTGAAACTTGTATTAGAAGCAAAAATCTTTTTTAAAGACAAATTTAAAAATTTAAAAAATTTTATACAGTAGTAAAAAAATTATTTTAAATTATAAATAATTATTTATATATTATACTATATAGTTTATTTTTTAAAAAAATTAAAAAATAATAAAACTTCTAATACTGTATTAAAATAAGACCTTTATTCACAATAAATAATTATTAAATATTACATTATATATTACTAAAAAATAAAAAATATAAATAAAAAAAATATATATATTAAAATTTACAATTATAAATATAATTTTTAAAAAGCAGCAACTTTTTTTAGCAAAGATGATCGTATAATTCCAGACCTGCACGTGCGTAGTCCAAGTCTATATACTATTTTTAGACTACATTTTTTTTTTTACAAAATTACAAAAATATAAAAATCTCAATTCTGGTTTTTTAAAAAAATAGAAAAAAAAAACCTTTTACCAGTGATATGTAGAGCTTTCATTTTTTTTTCAATATATAATAAACAAAATCTCAAATGCAAAAATTTAACTAATAGTACGTACAAGAAAAATTTTTTTTTGAACAAAAAAAAGGGATACACTATAATACGGAGAAAGGGGAATATGTATGTATATATATTTATATTTTGCATATGGACAACCATGTACAGTAAAAAAAGGGTGAAAAAAGATCACAGAAAAAAATATGTTCAGAAAAAAAATAGTAAATTGGTTTATATAATATAAAAAGTTGACGAAAACCTCCAATGGATATTTATGGCCCACCGTTTGGTAATCATCACCAAAAATTAGTGTATATAAAGAAATATATAGTTCAATAAAGACAAAAAAAGGAAAATAAATGAAACGCAAAAATTTTCCAAAAAAAGAAACCCTACCATAATGCTAAAAAAAAAATATTGAGCTTGCAATTATATATAACAATGTAAGGAGTCTATAACCCTACGGACATCACCAAATTTATATTTTACAATGCTACCGTTTAAAATTTATTCAGAAAGGTGGGGAGCAGAACCAATATGTAAATTTGTATTATTATCAGATCCAATTGCCGGCGAAGACATGACAGGAGAATTATTAGACGTGTCGAGAGGAGTATGTGAACTAGGGGGTGTCATGACATCGGTCGAAATACCATCATTAACAATACCACCGTTTTGGTTCTTTTGATTTTCTGTAAGGATCATAAGCTTTTCAACTTCTATTTAACAATATTTTAAAAAATAAACTTTCAAGTGACAAAATAAATGCAAATAAGAAAATTCTTTTTTTAATCTTACTTGAAATGAGATGCTTTCCATACGTATATTTCTTTAATGACTGCAATTGAGGTTTGATTTTCGCAACTAGGAGATCTCGTTGATCACCATCAACTACATCGAGCATCTTTTGGACTACATAATTAGCATATTGATCCTTCATCATCGAAATCAAAGGTGAAGTACTACAAAATATAAAAATCAGTACGTATATTAAGTTAGTATGTATTAAATTTATTACATGCAGTAATTAGACGTATTAATAAACGAAATATATATATATATATATATATATAAAATAATGAATATATATGTACCCATCAGACTTTGTCTGGATAACTTCATCGATCAATAATTGACGATCACGTTTGCTACCGTATGCAACACACTTTTCAACTACGTTGCTAGCAAATTTATGTTTTGACATTTGCAAAACATTACCACGAACTTTAGCAACTACCATTGATTTATCAGCAGCTTTTCCACGTTCCAGAACGTGTTGTATAACGTAATTTCCGTATTGATCTTGTACCAAATTTTGTGTATATCGATGAAGCTCCTCCAGTAGAGGCTTCTATAAATAAATTTTTAATAACCTTAAGTCTACCTTTTCTAACATATTTTAACGAAATAAAAAAAAATAAATATATAGGATAAATTCATACCGTTTGTTCATCAGTGCAATGCTCAAACATACGCTGAATTACTCGACAACCGTATGGATGTGTCGCAAGATTATAGACCTGTCCATGGAAAGCATTTATGATGAACTGAATATGTTCTGCAGGAACACGTTCAATAGCTTTTTGGATGACGTGGTTTCCGTTTTGATCCTTGACACATTTAAGCACATTGCCGTCCAGCTCTTTTACTAAAGTAGCTTGTTGCTCAGTAAGAACATGTTCAAGAGCCTATGAAAAAAAATATTAAATGAATTGAAATCATTTTAATTTACGACAAACAAAATTAAGTTAATAAATAAATATTAAACTTTTTAAATACCTTTTGAACAACACGACATCCGTACATTTGTAAAGCTAAAGACAAGACATGACCTTCCATCTGTTTTGCCAATATTGTCTTTTGCATTTGGTTACCATGCTCAAAGAACTTTTGAATAACATAGTTTCCAAATACATCAGTCATCAATTGAAGAGCATTGGGTAGAATTTCATCAAAAACTAATTGTTTCTCTTCACTATTAGCGGTTTCAAGTTTTTGTTGAATGAATCTTGAACCGTGCTGATCACCGCTGAATTCTACTATATTACCGACAATATCCTAAAACAGATAACAAAATTGAATTGTTTCAGATTAATAAATAAATAAATTAATAGTTGTAAAATATAAAAAAATATAATATATATATAATTAATATATATATATTACATTTAATATCTATATTTTTTAAAATACATACTCTAAGTTCATACTTCTTATTCTTATTATTTCTAAATTCTTCTAATAAAGCGCTTCGCATACCGTGACCAGGGTCAGAAATACTTGAGCTTAAATCATTACTACGACGACCACTGGAAATACCTCCATAACCACCAATACCATTCAAATATTCAGCAGAATGATGATGCCTTAATAATTGTTCTCGAGCAAGCATCATTTGTTGTTGTTTTAATTGTTGTTGTTGAATTAAAAGTTGTTGCGATTGTAAACGCAAGTTTTTTTCTGCTAAAGAAGCACGAGTTTGGGCATTAAGAGAAGTACCTCCTAAACCACTCACCGAACTAAGACCAGAAGCACTAATACTAGAACCATAATATGGACTACTTTTTCCAGAACTATATTCAGATGATAATAACTGGTCACGACCAACGCCCATATTACCGGAACCGCCTAATCCAAGCTGCTGTTGCTGAAGCGCTTTTTGATAATCAATAGAATTTCGACCAGAACTTAGACTTAAAGAACCATTACGTGAATATGTCATGTCAGAGGGAAGGATATTTCGATTTAACATAGTCTCTTCACGAGGATCCCATACGGATGAATAAGGATCTATATATATAGGTAAAGGCATAAGAATAATAAATATAAGAATAATAAATATAAGAATAATAAATATAAGAATAATAATAATAGAATAATAGATAGAAGAACAAATAAAAGAATAAGAAATAAAAGAACACAAATGAGAGAATGATAAATAGAACAAATAAAAGAACAACAAATAGAAGAATAAATAGAAGAACAACAAACAAAAGAACAACAAATAAAGAACAATATAATAATAATAATAATAATAATAATAATAATAATAGTAATAATAATAATAATAGTAATAATAATAATAATAAAAAGAAGGAATTCTTTTTTTTTAAAATAATAATAAAATGCTTTAATAAACGTTAAAAAAGTAAATAAACTTACCAAGTGCGTATTGAGAAGAATAACCACCGGACGAAGAATTATCATTAAATAAAGAGTTGTACTGCGATTGCATCTTCAAACGTTGTTGCTGCTGTTTGATCGCTTGTTGCTGTCGCATGATTTGCACTTGTTGAAGGGTATCATAATCATCCTGTTTATATAAAATAAATTAGGAAAAGGTTCATTTTATTTATTTTTCATTATAGATATTATTATACATACAGTTCCTTCAAGGTTTTTAATATTATATAAGAGATCAGAATGAGAGATATCGCCATGAAATTCCTGAGAGAAATTAAGGCTATGATTACGGAAATGATTTTGAGTTGGAGGAGTCGATGAAGCACGAGGAGGAGGAGAGAATTTTGTACGGAGTGGAGGTGGTGAAGCACCTCTCCCAAAACCTATTCGATGATCAAAGTCTTCTACGCCAGACATCATAGACTTGACGTGGTTATCTTCATTAGGAGCGACACGCAAACTACTTTGATAATGGCTCGGATGGTTGAGAGGAGGGTCTTCGAGATTAAGAGAACGAAAGTCAACTTCAAACTCGTCATTACCCAATTCAGTAGAGTTTGCTTCTGCTAGAGTAGCTTGTCGTTGACGAGTGTGCGAATAGAGAGGAGAAGGTGTTCTTGGAAAATCCTAGAGATAGAAAAAAATAATTTTTATTGGATGAATATAAACAAACAGGAAAATACACGATGGGCGAACATAAACAGACAGGCAAAATACACGATGGATAAATATAAGTAGGCAGGAAAAAACACGATGAACGAATATAAATAAACAGGCAAAATACACGGAGACCAATATAAACAAGCAAACAAATTATACGATGGACGAATATAAACAGGCACAAAAATTATACGATGAACGAATATGAAGAGGCAGGCAAAATATGCGATGGATAAATATGCCAATCGTTTTCACTATTGTTTTTTTTTGATAATAGCACATTTTTTAAGAGATAGGTTTATACTAACCTCTTGAATCATCTTTACAAGATTCTTTCTCTTGTTCGGGGAGTGCAAATCGTTATTCATACCTTGAGGTGGTGGGGATGATAATTCAGACCTCCAGAGTGATGCAGTGCTGGCAACACCCTGGTTACCAAATTGTTCATATTGACCACTATGTGCATTAGGGTCATTAGAGTAATCTTGCTGACCAATTGTCGAATGGGACTCTGGTTCTAAACTTTGATCTAAAGGATGTTCACGTAGAAAATCATCATCCGCATCTAACATGATGATAGAAAGAGTGAATAATCGGAACAAGCAGCATAATAATCGGAAAAAGCGTAGTAATAGGAAAAAGCGTAATAATAGGAAAAAGCATTTCAAGGATCAAATAGTAAAATAAGCATTTGAAACAATACATTATAGATAGATTGCATAATATAATATACAACAAAAGAGGAAACTTTTACATATATATACACGATAGGAAATATAAATTATTCAATATACACATTAGCAAGTAAACATTATAATTATAGTATAAACATTAAACATTAAACAAAACATTAATATAAAACAAATCTAATAATGAGAAACTAAAAACAAGAGTCTAAAACAATAAACAAGAATCGAAGTTTTTAAGAATACTATATACAAAGTTAATTTATAGGATGAAATACATACCCATCCCACGGAATTTTTCTAAAACTTTTGTTTTAGGAATTTGAGCACCATTTGATTTATGATTTAAACCACCCAAACCGCCGCCACCAGCCCATAATTGCCAAGATTGACCAGGAGTATATAAAGGAGGTGGAAGTCTAGGATCAAGACGAGAATTCATGTAATAATATGCCGGGTAGTCAGGATCTAAGCGTGGATCGGAAGGTGAAGGATTATCTAATTCAGAAGGATCAAACCGACCAAGCTGATCTACCACTTGAGTTGGTGGAGCACTGTTAGAACGACTGATATCTTGTCGTGTGCTTCCAAAAATATCATAATCGTAATCGTGTTTATCTCTCAAAAGAGCAGCAACTTGCTATAATTCAACAGTTGAATAAAAAGAAAAAAAAGGTTAAAATATTTTAATAATATCCATAATACTCATTTAATATACAATAGTATAAAAAGATCAGATCGACGAAAGTAAAAGATAACCAAGGTATACTTTTAACAGTAAAGAAAGTTATATATTACCTGTCCCTGTGGTTTATTATTTGCTTTTGGCTGATGAAGGTCAGCTTTATTTTTAGATGCTTCGTCCATAATACTACGAGGAATCATCTTTAAAGAGACGAGTTAATTTTTTTTTTAAAGTAGCAAAGTATTATTAAAAGTAATATTAAGTTTTCTTAAAGAACTGTTTTTTTTTTTGTTTTTTTTTTTTTTGTTCGATAATGCGAAACCTTTTTTTTAACGTACGCAGGAAAAAAACAATAAAATAAGAAATCGCGTTAAGTTGTACAACTTTTTTTTTTTACTGCGATGAAAGAAAAAAAAATACAAGTAAAATAGATAATTAAAAGAAAAAGGTCTAGAGAAAAATAAAAGTTTCAAGTAAAAGAAAAAAATAAATCTAAGAGAAATATATGAACAAAGCTTTTGTACAATTTTTACACTTGAGAGAGGACCCTCGGATGAGGATTTTTAAGAGTGTATATACTTGCAAACGAGAAACGAAGGCAAGAGATGCAAAGGAAAACGGAATCAAGGTAAAGAAATGAAAGTGAAATAAAATCTCAATATACGGTAGTATAATGAAAGCAAGTTAAGGTCATCGTTTCTCTTGCACGATAGGGGATAGTGTTAAACCTTTAAGCAGAAGGTTTTGAAAAGAGGTGAAATTTACAAGGGTAATATAGATCAAAATTACCCAATCTATATTGAGGGTTACAAAAACTCCGTGGTTTGTCAATTACGTTGTGACACTTCCTAACTGCTAATAATATATACTGTATATGTAATAAACATATTTTTAACTAACAAAAGTCAACTGCATAAATATTCTTTTTTAACTCAGCCACCTACCAGGAGATTACAATATTAGCGAGGAAGGTGATACTAACAATGATATTTAGGTATCATAATATAAATAGAATGATCAATGAAATAGAAATTTCGGAATCCGTTTACAAAAACTATAGAACTAGTAGAACTAATAAAGAATACAGGAAAAATACAGTAATAGTTTAAGAAATAAAAAGAAAGCAAGAAGTTTAGACAACAATTTTGTGTTGTTTGTTTATGATCGAAGGTCACAAGATCATAACAGAAGAAGAAATATTTAGAAGGAAAACAGCGATAGGAAATGCGTAGTAAATATAAAATGGGTATAAGAAACGAAAATATAAGCAATATAAGTGATAATAAGTGATAATGGTAGTAGATATTACATAAAATTATAAACTCATGATATTCTCATGGTTTTCAAATGATTACTGAAATGAAAAATAGCAGATAGTGTCGGTTAGCGTTAACATTCTCCGATTCACCAAAACATTAATGATATATATATACGTAACAATAATAATTATTAAATATAATCATAATATAACCATAATATAACCATAATATAACAAGTAATAAAAGCTATATATATCTTGATATACGTATAAACAAATAATGAAAACTATATATATATGTGTATATGTGTATATAATATATATATATAGTATAATATATATGTACGTATTAATATTATATCAATATCGTATCTGGTATTATATAGGCTAATATTTATTAAAATCTAAAACAACATTTCCCGCCCATTTTTTACCCAATTTCTCTAAACCAATCATTTGTTGACAAATAGAAAATTATATACCTAAGAAAGAAAAGATATATATGGTTAAGACATACGCCATAAATTTTTTTCAGCAAGGGCCAAAAAATATATATTTTTTAAAGTTATCATGAAAAAAACTCAGTTGGGAAAATTATAAATGACTTTTTTGTTGATCACAATAATAAACAAATAGTCTCCATTGCATTTGTTTAGAAGTGATACAGTTTAGAACTCTTCGCCAATTGCAAAATATTTTTAGTCAGTGCTCCAAACATTCTAATGTTAATAATCAATTTGCACATCGATGCTGGAATGTTTGTCAAACCAACTTCAGAATTTCGTTAATTTAAAGGACACATGATTTACTTTTGATTAACAAGCCTTCTTTTTCGATCTGATTAACCCGATCACTAACTGCTAATACGCGTATCAACGCACGTACGATATTATGTTTAAAACTTAAAACTGGTTCGAGATACACAAAAATAATTTCCCACACACTCATTTAATATACCAGAATACTCTCGTGCGATTGCAAAAAAAAACTAGTGTGCCGCCATCTTGCATATATTTGTTTATTTGGCAATCAACCGATAAAGATTCATCTAATATCTATTAACGATTCATCTATTTGCTATTGTCGTTGTTTTAAAGATTATCTTATTAGTGGCTGATAGGCTAATTTTATCGACTAAAAGCTCGATGCTAAATTCATTATCATATGAACATATTGAACGTTGCCAAGGAAAAAACCAGACTTAGCCCCTGAAAAATCTGATAAAATTTATATTATATCGTATATATGTTAACATATATTGTTGATCAAATCTTTTCAGCAAATGCGTACAGGGTTATGCTTCGGATGATCATGTGATAATTCCACCACTAACATATCGACAAGTCCGACAATGTGCTTCGTATTTTATTTTATTTTATTGCTTATTTAATACCTATCATCTGATTATCCACATTAACCTGTAAAAACTTGCATGTTTGTATAATAATGCAATGTTACGTTATATGCATCTGCAAAATCAGCTTTACCTTTTTTGCCTTACTAAATTTCTACCTGCTCTCTTGAAATTTTTTTTTTATAAAAATGGCTATCTGACAAAGGGGCACGCGCAATCATTAGCTGGGTCACTGCCCATTATCTCATAATTTTGCATTATTCTTATTATTCTTATTATTATTAGTTGCTGTATTTGTTGATTTCTATGCCTTCTGTGATTATTTTACCCATGTGATTCCCACCATAGCTGGTTGAAATAACCTTTTAAAGTCTGTTTTCGATTAGTCGGATCGGCTTTTTTTTTTTATTTGTTAACTGGCAAATTCCTTTAAATTGTCATGAATGATCTATGATTATCTATCAAAATATATATTGAATTATAATCTACACTTTGGCATATTTCATCGTCACAATATAGTGGACGTACTGTATATAATCATCTCAATTTCGTCATATTTTGTGGAATCCATTTAACGTGTATCTTTTCTTAATTATTCGTTTATTATTTGTATTAATCGTCAGAACTCAAGACACTTTAATATTCATGTGTATTCAAACAATTGTTTATAATGAAAAAAGAACTTGCTAAAGCCAAATATACGATTAATTAAAGATATATAGTGTACTACATTATACAGTAAATTTAAGTTATGTTATACGTATATCCGTAAAATATAATATTCAAATGCAAATCTGGAGCTAGGGTATTTTTCAGCTCTATTCATTAATTGGATGACTCGGCTTCACTCCTAAAATTCATGACTCCAGGATACAGGTTCGAGCTGCCATTGGGTGGTCAATCACCTAATAGAATCAAACACGTCTATTCTCATTTATTTTTTGCATAATGATAGATTTTTTTTGATCAAAAAATTATTACTGTAATTTTTATAATAAAAGAATAGTAAAAATATATATTCGATATTTTCGCTTAATAATTTTTCTTTTCCAACTTTAAAATTTTTCAATTTTTAACGCATTCTTTACGTTTTCAAGTAAATTTTCAAAAAAATTGATATAATTAGATAATTAGATTACATATATATATCAATTTAAAATCATTTTTAATTTGATATGTAAGATTTGAAAAGGTAAGATTGAAAGATTTTTAAAAAAAGAAATTATTATTAGTCGAAAAACAACGAAAAATATTTTTTACTATTTTTATAAAAATGATCAAAAAATTTATCATTACGTATACAAAAATAAATGAGACTAATACTGCTGTACTGTATCATTCTATTGATCGACCACCCCATCGTGCCCATGCTGTTATTATTATGTCGATATACGTATTTGATATTTGCTGTAACCACTAAAAGCGCCACCTAATTTGTGGATCAATACTCTGAACTGTCAACCAAGATTTTGTGCTGCGGTCCCGCCCCAATACTGCAATATGCGGCACTAATTCTAAATCGATTGATTTTCCAAACAATGAGCATCTGTGTGTTATTTCTATGCCTATTTAATATTATATATACCTAAATCCATTAATGCTATAGGAGCTATTATTTCGGAGATGTCCATGGGCGTAATTTTAAATCCAAATAAAAGAATCCCCAACTTTCGAAATCGAAATGCTGATTTTTGTCATTTGTCGATCACTACCATGGTTGATAACGGAAAAATATTACTAGAGACACGCTTATTTTTGTGGGGTTCTTGCTGCGGGGTAATATGATGGCTAGAGCTCAATCAGTACAGTTTCCAATTTTAGCATAATATTCTCAGTGACTGCCCATATTAACGTTTCTTAGCTCCTCCGGGATTTTTTTGAATGCTCTGCAAGCATATTTCTACTGTATATAGCTATATAATAATATAATTAATATATAATCAAATATCAGCTATTGCTTAAACTAGTAATTATCGCTGGATCAACTGCTTGAGTTATTTGAGGGCAGCACATTCTATGCACACAAAAGTACATTCCTAAATTCTGTAATTGGATATAACTCCGGGTTGTTGTAAACCTAATCGTGGAATACACCCAATGTTTAAAATTCTATTTTGTTTCAATACTCTGAAAAGCTTGATAATTTTGGAAACATAATAAAAATTCAAAAAAAAGATGCATGGCATTTATGACACAATAAAATTCTCAGATTCCGAGAAAATTTTGCTTGCGAAATGAATTTTCAATCTGCGCACTGCAGATTCCACATATAGATTTTAAACACTGGTTACACCTATTGGGCAAGTAAACAATTTTTTTTTTAGCCGAAACTAATTATCTTGTGACTTATATAATCTTCGCGACGACCAAGTTCTTCGAATCAATTATATATAGAAAGTTAAATATATTTGGTGTAAATGAAAAAAAATAGTATATATATTGTATAATAATAAGTGAAAATTATCGGTTAGCAGGTCAGCATCTAGTTGACCGGAGGCATACAATAATTCTAAAAAAATCCCCATAACAGGATTCTTTAATAATTTATAAACTGATGGAACTTTCCTATTTAAGGGTGTCACAGAGCTGGAATAATTTAATCCTTTCTCCAGAAAGGTTTATAAAGATTTGGGAAATTATACATGAATGATATACTTGGATCAAAATGGTATATCTTAATTAAATGCACATGAAAACCATCACATGTTCTACCAGTTCTCTCCTTTTTTTGAATCGCGATGGCTTTAGATAAGGCGCACATTGTAAATTTACCATTCCTATAACCATATCTAGACCACTATCTATAACTACTTACATTCCAAACGTTTGTTCCAAATATTATTTCAGTACCCTCTTTTATTACATCATTTCTTCCACTTATTACTTGACATTTTCGATTAAGTGAACTAGCTGAAGTATCATGTAGACGTATACAGGTTGATAAACTAGGATGAATTACTAGGTTTTTAGATTAGTGTATTCTTGTAAGCTGCTGATTCAAAAATGCAAATTTGTTGGGTTTGGCAACTCCACAACCTCATGAACTGTTCTAGATTTTTTAAGACTTATTAGTTTACCATTTGGAATTGGAATTGGAATTGGAGTGGCAGATAAACATACGATATGGCTACGATAATGTTCCATCATTTCATGAATCTCATCTAGACATATAATAAAGTTCTTTGATTTAAATCCTGATAATGCCTGAGTTAACCGCCCATGTGTAGTCATGTTATTTCCATCTAAATCAAATTCTTCTGAACACCCAGCATAAATTTTTGGCCAAGTTAATGCATGAGTGACAACAAGCATTCTTCTCGGCATACTCAGGACTAAATGATCATACTTGCTACTTAATTTTGGACAAAATTGTGCTTTTTTCTCCTGTAATGATAGGTATTTAACCATTTTTAAGAGCTTCTCGTACTTCTTCTACCGTATCTATATGAACTAATGAAGTCCACAACGACCCTAAATTTTTGTTTGTAAAAAAAGGTCTTCCATAAACCATGAAGTCAAAATCTGATAGGATTGGCCACGTGAGATTTATCAGTTGCACTCATTAATGGTTTCAAAAAAGGTGTAATTGGTATAGTGCTTTTTTATTTGCAGTAGGATCCCTCGGAATAAGAGCACTAAGTTCTATACTTGAGCTTTCTCAACGATCTCTTCGACATTACAAAGCATTATATTCATTTCATTTGCCGTTTTAATGGAAAAAAAACCTCTACTACCAAATAGAATCCAATATAAAAAATTTAAGTTTGCAAATCCAGTAAATCCAAAATTTGTGTGCAATTTAGATAGTTTAATAAGCGTACGAATGACTGGATATTTTAACAATAATTGTTCTAAGTAATTTGTTAATAAACTAACAAAGAGAATACCAATCATATGGTTATCTGACTCTACTAATGAGGATTGATTATATTCAAAATTGTTCCTGATCTCAAAAAACTTCCGAGAGAAACAAATGCTTCCAAAAGATGATCTTTTACAAGAATCATATATTCACCTAAAGATTCTGGACACCCTCCATTAGTGTATATCCAATGTTTAATAATATAATTTCACGAATAGGATGGGTCGCTAGATCAAAAAATAAGGGATCTTTGCTAGCTGTTGGTAAATCTATATCCAGCACTTACAATAGTTTGAAAATAAATATTCATATTTAAAATCAAGTTCGTTAACAAAGATCTTTAAGAATCTAATCATCTTCTTTCCTTCACTCATATCTAAATGAACCAACTCATTTTCTTTATATACATATTGTAGTTTTATTACCTCATCATAATTTTTAATTGGTATTCTTTTACGTATATTTTTCATATGTAAGTAGTAATGGAAAATAAGTTTATCTAATATTCTAAACATAATGCATGAATGTTTGAATAATGAGCGCAATTATTTGCTAAACCAACAACACGCTCAAGTAAATAAGTTCTGTTTTTTTGCAGGATCCTTTTTTATATCATCAAACTTCATTAAAAGTTTATCCTGCCATTTTTTTGAAAATATTCAATTATTTTTTTTGCATTTATTTGATCATTATATGAAAGGATGTTATCATCGCCATAGGTGGTAATTTCATTGTATTTAAAAAAATCAACATCTGGTTGACTCCTGGTTCATGATCAACTTATGGTAAGTTGAGGCCTGAATCGCTTTATTACCTCTAAAATAAAGATAAGAACATTTAAGATCAATACTATAATACTATTAAAATAAATAAATATATAAATAAATAAATATATATATTTACCAGTCAACTGTTGCCACGCTTTAACAAACAAGGTCAAGTATTGTCCAGTAAAACGGTTAACTGACCTGTGTTATGACCTTGATGTTTCATTGTTATGGTGCTGTCATAAAGATTCCATAAATCTATAAAGATTGTCATAATAAGTATCTATTATCATATTAACTAGGCCTTTTTGTGGGTAATTATTATATCCTATTTTTCTTATTTTTTTTAGCATTCTAATATATTGATATAGCATTGTACTGTCCATTGTTATAATATCCATTTGGTGAAAAGAGCGTGTTGTTCAAATATGTTAGGAGGTATCGCATGGGCACTGGGCATATCTACAGCATAGCCTCCTATTAGATCAAATTTTTTATTCTGATTGCCATTTACGAGCATACCAGAATAATAAGTTAGGGGAGAGGGTCTT
Source organism: Dentiscutata erythropus (assembly GCA_910591965.1). Classification (NCBI taxonomy): domain Eukaryota; kingdom Fungi; phylum Glomeromycota; class Glomeromycetes; order Diversisporales; family Gigasporaceae; genus Dentiscutata; species Dentiscutata erythropus. Next base: position 20,125 of record CAJVPY010000779.1, read on the forward strand.
GTGCAATTATGCTCCTTATTTTCCCTCTATTTCTACTTTGACTATCATCTTTAAGAAACATATAAGACACAGATTGAATTGCTATATCACCTTCAAGATACTTATATATTTTCCTTAAAAATATCTGTCGCCTACCTATTTTATGAATAAATTGCCATCTACTTATATTTTCGCTATTTACCGTATTGGTGCGTAATAATGCACATGGGCGTTATTTCAAAACTCCCATTTTTTTAAAAATTGTTTTTTTTTAGCGCCCCTTAAATGTACCATATTACATATTTTGATCGTGTTTTTCATGCCAAGTTCATAATAAAAGTAGGGTTTCCTCTTGTAACTCAAATTTGTCAAAATGGTTCGAATTACTGCGCATGCGCACCTCAAAATAATGTGTATATGCGCGTTATTACACACCAATATGGTAAAAACTGATATGAGAATTCTCAGAAATAGGCTAAGTGCTATTTTTTAAGTGTTTCTTTAGGACTCATCACTAAGAATCGGGTATAATTGCTGAAAGACAGCACTATATTTTTTATTTTCTTGTTTTTCCTCAAGTTCTAGCAAGACTAAGTTTGTAAAATATCTTTCGATACTTTTATTAACTATTTGAACAGTCTCAAGTTTATGCGTGAAATACCTTCGGGATGAAGATACTTGTAGTATTTTAATCATCTTGCTTCTATTTCTTTATCAAAACGGCGACAAGTATGGCTATACCGATAGTATATAATTCATTTTTAATTGGTTATATATTTAAATCTATAAGTATTTAAAATAAGTTAATATAATATTACTATATATTTTTTAGATCTAAAATGAGTTCTTTTTTATCGGGGATTTTTATATTACTGTTGTTGGGGCAAAAGGGCAGGAACATAGACTACAAACAAATCCGATATATAGAGGTATAAAGATTTGGCAAGGTAAGGCATATCAGGTATAAGGCAGGAACTAAAAACGACTCAAATATGTTTTTAGACAAACACACACTGTTCTTTATTAGAGGGCAAAACAAGCTCATTTTATACACTTTTTACATGCAGGGGGGGTGGGGGGAAAGAACAAGATCGAACTTTTTTCTACCGACAAGCATGCCACTTTTGGCTTTGCTTAGCTCTCTATTTACAAATATATGGGCTTTTCATGGACTTACATCTTCTGCCTTATCTTTCTTTCTTTCTTTCCATGGTCTTAGGGCTTTGTGGAAACAATTTCCTCACGGGTTCTTTGGCGTATTGAATTGGGTTTGATCACATTTTCAGGCCTCGTGATGTTGAATTTGGTTTTGTCACTAACCTGTATTATGACTTGTAGATCCTTTTTTCCTTTTAAATTTTAGCACTTTGAAACTAATTTAGTTCTAAGTAATTCATAATTTCTTCTACTTGGATTTCTTAAGCTGCCATAGTTTTACAAAAATAATAATCTATATAACCTTTTAAAGTTTTTTCTCTAGAAGGAATTAAAAGTTTATAATTAGAAATATACTGATACGGAGTTATCTAATCTGTTATATAAGCTACAATGAACTGTATAAATAAAATACAATTAATACCAAGCATCTTATAAAGTATATCTTCAAATAAGTCTACTAAACCATTTTTTGCTAGATATCTTTTAATTTCAGATTTAGGAATTATAGCACACGAGCTATAATTATAAAGTAGTAGGATTTGGGTTTTGAATATCCTAATCTTAGGTTGGAGTTCAAATATATCTTTCTTACTTGCACTATTGTATAAGAAAACCTAATATATTTTTCAAGGAATTTAGATTCTAAAAATCTAAAATAAATATATACACCTCTATTATTATGAAGAATAGTATTGTGTCTTTGCTCTAGAGTTCTGAAGTTTGATTTGATAAGTTTGAGTTTAAGTATGATTTAAAATCAAACCCAAACTCAAATATTAATTTTTTTTTTTTTAATATTTAGGTGACCACTTAGGTTTTTGGCACTTTATTAGTACAAATAGATAGGCCATTATTAATAATACTGGCTTTATATATTATATTAGTATCATGAAAGTACCATATACAATTTTTGGTTGTTTAATTTAAGTAGTCTACTCAAAGCATTAGTCTATACTAAGAGTTCTATACTAGGTGCCATACTTATAGTCTAACTAGGAAGCTATCTATTTTAAACTCTTTAGCTTCAATCAATATTACATGTTTTCTCCTAATATATCTCTTTCGAAAATAATAATTTATTATATGAAGATCTAAAATTTTAGCCAACCAATAGAAGACATTTATTCTTGTAATAACAGAGTGGAACATGTCTTATACATGGCTTATCTGCATGTTCAGTAATTTTCTTCCTAATTAGTACATATTGTTTGCAGCTATTGTGTTTGTATCTTATGCCATCTTTTGAGGTGCTGCTGTAACACAATCTGTGTCTTAAGCCCAACTTTTCTAATTAGTCACCCATTATGTACTCTGCTCTTATTGGGTTCACAACTAATCCCAATACCAACTTCCTTTTTGACTAATGAGTTTGGCTTCAGAGACATCTCTACTACCAATTCAGTTAGCTTAAAAGGGTTGGTCTGTCTAGACTTTAAATATCTAAAGGTCTTTTTCCTTTTGGTACACACTTTCAGAGTATATGTCTTTTTGCTCCAGTGCAACTTTGGTGGCCAGTTTGGTGTGACTCTAAACCTATGGGTTATAATCATTAGATCTCTAGTTGAGTTTCCAGTTTTGTTTTCTATTCTGCAGTACTGTTAAAATTTTTGCAAATTTTTAAACTCAAACTTAATTATAAGTTTGATTTGAGTTTAATTTGAAGTTTGTCAAGCTGTTTGAGTTTAAATATATTCAAGTAGGACCCCGGACATCTCTCATATAGATTATACTTGCACTTTAGCAAAAAGTCAAAAATTTGGCTTAAAATCTGATTTTTAGTTTTAGCAAATTAATAATAATTTTAATAATAGGTTATAATTTAGCATTTTGTCAAAATTACAGTACATTAATTTTATGTATATTATATTTTATTTTTAGCAAATTATCTGCATTTTGGAAGAATTATATTCAAAAATTAGCTATCTCATTTTTTAAACCATTGGAAGTTTTCAAAATTCAAGAGAAAATACTTAATTTTGGATTTTTTGATCAAAAATTCAAGATTATGCATCTTTTCTTGAATTTTCAATAAATATAAAATTAAATATACTATTATAGTGTATTTTTATGTGCTG
>CAJVPY010000780.1:0-23329 GCA_910591965.1 Dentiscutata erythropus
AGAAATGCAATTTTTATAAAATTACAAAAACAAAATTTTTTGCCCACTGGTCTGTTTTGCTATGGGGGTCCCCATATGTTGTACTTCAACTATTTGTTTATAATAAGTTATGAGTTTATTATATTACTTTTTGTTATTGTCATATGCAAAATTCTATTTTTGCTTGTACTTTACTTTGTCTATTATATAGTTTTACTTTTTAGAACAACTATATAAAAAATTTCAACTTGGCATTATTTGGCAGTACTTAGTATACTTGGCAAAAATTCTCAGCCTAGCATGTGTTTTAAGTATTTCTTTATCTATTTCTCTTTAAATTTTGTGAGGTCCACTGAACTTCTATTTTTGTATATCTAAAATTATCTTTTATTTCTTTGTCTAAATTTGTAAATTACATTATTATTGTTTGTAATTTTCTTTGTTTTGGCTATGTAATAATTTTCTTTGTTTTGAGAAAATTATCTTTATTGTTTTTAATTCTATTTATATTTTTGTTTTTCTGTATATTCTGTTTTTTAAAAATTCTATACACAAATCTTCTTTTCTTGTACTGTCCTTTTTATTTTCTTTCTATATTTTTTTATATTAAAAACTTCTTGTCTAATACTTTTTTTTTTTTTTTTTTTTTAGCAATAATTTCTTGTTAAATTTTCTTATCTTCCTGGTGGCTTTACTCTTTCAGGGCAACTGTCAGCCTTCCACATTAGAGTGAGCTAGTGGCCCTTTATACTAAATATAATTAACTACTATGTGGCCTTGATAGATACTTTTTCCTTTATCTTTTTTTTTTTTTTCCTTTTTATACTCGTTTCTTTAAGTATAACTATTTTGAAAAAGTATTCTTTTTCTAACTTTTACTAGATACTATATATTGCATATAACCTGTCTGTCCTTTTAATAATCCGAGATTTGCAAAACAAGGTTGCAAACTTGCAAGCTCAAGTCCAGAAGCATGGTTTGACTGAGCTAGTGCAGCTAAATTACTAATACAAAGTGCAGATAGAAAGGTTATAAGAAGAAAAAAATAGGCTTAGGGTATAGGTAACAGATTTGGAAATAGTAATAGAAGATTTAAAGTCAGAGATTAAGGCATTGTAGTTTATTTTTAGAGAGTGGTCCAAGTTTTAGTTTAGTTGAGTTGGTGGTTGTTCTTGTTCTTCTTTATTCTATATTTTATTTTACTTTCTTTTTTCTTAATAAATTTTTTAGTTTTTAATTTCTAAATCTAATAAAACTATCTATCTAATATAATTATTCTAAATTTAATAAAATAAATTAATAAAATATTTTACACTAATAAAATTTTTAAGTTTTTTGTCTATTGAGTTTTTATAAAAATTTGTGATTCCTATTTTTGCCATTCATAATATTTTTCGAGTCTATTACTATTGTAATATTGTTTAGAATTTAAGTTTTGTTATTTTGTCAAAATAGTTTAATAAACTTGTTTGGGCTGTTATTGTATTTGATAACTTATATAAATAGACTATAATTTGTATTGTCTATATTGTTTATATATATTTTCAATTAATTTCTCCAACATGTATCAATATTTTTTCCAATATGAATTTGATAGTAGTAGTGATAATAATGATAGCACTACTACTTATTAATATTATAATACTTATAATAATATTAATAATAATAATAATTATAACAATAGTAATAATAATAATAATGTCCTGTAAGTATATATATAATGAACAAAATAAATAATAACTAAATAACTAATTATCTATTAATTGTAATATTTTATAGATAGTTGTAGCAGCAAGTAAATGATCAAGTTGCAACTATTAAAGAGCTTATAGCTCTTAATCATTTACAACAGTTTGTTTTTCAGGAGCAAGAACATAAAAATCTTATAAAAGAGCAAAACAGATATTGGTCTTGGTTTGAACATTGAGATACTGTTTTCTGAAATATTTTTTATTGACTTGAAGCAAAAAAAGAAGAAAATGATGAAAAAAAAAGAATAGAAGAAGAAAATGAGAGAGAAAGAAGAGAGTAGGTATTTTTGTATATTGAGTAGTTGCTCTTTTTATTGTCTTTTTTTATTTTCTTGAAATCTTCTTTTGTAAATAACAAATAAATAAATAAATAAAATTTTGTTTTTTTGTTTTTTTTTATTAAATTTAATAATCCTGCCTTTATTGTTACTAAAAGTAAAGTATAAACAAGTATACAAAGTGTCTGAACAAAAAGTCTGCAATTGACTAAATACCTTCAACTCTTCTATTTTCGCAATAAAGACTTACTTGGCTGCTTGTAATGATGCCTAGATGCATAATTCACTCATCTTTAGTATCTAACTTGCTAGATGACTTCCTGAAAAAATCACTAAAAGTTTATTGCTGGCTTTGTTAAGATTGCCTTTTTCTTAACATTTAAGGGGAAAAGAAAATATGAAAAATAAAAAAAAAGCAAAAAGAAAATGAATGTGATAAAAAAAAGAGGAAAAAGAAAAACCAAAAAAAAATAAAAAAACAAATACAAATATGAAAGAGAATATAAAAGAGAAAATAACAAAAAAAAGAAAACAAAAAAAATAGCAGTTAATTCTGTCTTTTAATATTACTATCACTCATGCTAGACTGAAAAAATTATATAGTAATTAAGTTTATGAGAAGCAAGATCAAAGTTGGTGTTCAAAATAATTTCTGAAATAGAAAATTAATAATTTAAAATAAAAGATTGTAGTAAAAACAGGAGTACTAGTAAGAAAAAGAATCAAAAAGATTGTATTGAAAATAGTTAGATGATGGGAATAGGTTAGGTAATATAGAATGAAAATGAAAGTGTGTAAGTAGACTATTAAGTAATATTTTAGATTTAAGATAACTAAGTTTAGGATTAGTGAAATTGTGTAAATGTTTATGATTATTGTTGAAGTAGAGCCATGTAGAATTCCAGTCAATAAGGTTGAAAAGATGTAACTATTCATCAGTATGTCTTTGAAAAAACTATATAGAGATAGTATTAGCTTTGCAGATATTTTTAATGAAGTATCTAGACAGGCTATTAATCAAGAAATTTTTCTATTGAAGGATGAAAGAAGAGTTATATATATTAGATTAATTAAACAATAGGGTTGGAAAAGATATATTATTATTAGCAAGATGATTAGCTAGATTATTAAAAGTGTCATTACTGTGGGCTTGGACTTTGTAAAAAGTTAAATCAATATTATATATTTTAATTGAGTTAATAAGTATATGCCAAATTAGCCAAAAATTGAATTTAAAATATTTAGTTGTAGAAAGGAGCTTATTGTACTTGGAGATTACAAATTGAGAGTTTATATAAATATTAACAGAAGAATTGCATGTAAGAGTAGAAATAACAAAGAGAACAGCAAGAAGCTCAGCTTTATATAACAAGGGCTAGTTAGAGATTTGAGCAAAGAAATTGTAAATAATAGAGTTATTGTATACTTGGGCCCATTCAATACCCATAGTATATTCCTCAGTACCAAGATTTTTGACAGAGCTGTTTATATAAAAAGTGAACTGCTAATAAAGTTGATTAGCTAGAGCAATTTGAAGTAGATTATTGAAAGCAATATTGTTATAAAAAAGAGATAAAGTAAGAGAGTTTACAATATTAATAGAAAGTAAAGATAGAATCTCAAGTAGGTTTTTAAAAGTAGTAGAATTAATAAGATTAATATAGTTGACATTAAGTTTAAGTTGATTATTAGATTTTTTTTTTTTTTTTTTTTAATGATCATGTCATAACTTTATTTTAATATAGATTTTATATTTTCACTAAAATGTGATTTTTATTTATAGCTATGCTATTTTTAAACCTAAAGTATAGCTCACCCGGTTGCCTACTGGTACCTATGTGCGACCTGCCAAAGTAGAATTAGCCTCGCTGCTTCTTCTCAATCTACTGTAGATATTGAATACACAGTTCCTTGGCCAGGATCTACAGCCTATTATGATCTATTTAATTTTTATTCCAACTGGACTATTTGCCGGTTCATACCTATCTATTTACTTCCTCCACCATTATGTATAGCTCTTCTTTGAACTTATTTCACTATCTTGGCCTATTTCCTTTTTTCTTATCTTTATTTCCGTTGGTAGTAGGTGGATCTATAGGTTTCTTCTCTCGTTTCTTCTTTGAGATAAAGCTATTTGGAGCACTTCTTTTTTTTCTCCTTTTTTTCTTAGAGTCAATATTAAGTTCTTTTTCCCAGTTTGCTACTTCCTCACATCTTTGCGGCCAGATTACATCTTGGAAGAAAGTATGCCATTTGTTCCACTATTCTAATATGATTGCCTCTGAGCTTCAGATTGGAATACCTATCAATTGTAGAAAGATTAACACTTCTGTCTCAATTAGCCCTCTTGCTATTTCCTTTTTTTTTTATAGATTTTTTTCTTTTTCTTTACCCATGAGAGTTTGGTACAAAACGTCTATAGAGAGCTTCTTTTTTATATGTGGATCTAGGTTGTTCCAGATTTTTTTTACAATTTCCTGCTCCTTATTTGCCTACTTTAATTTATCCATCTCACAAGTGAATAAGTAGTTGAAATCTTCTTCCTCTTGTTCACACTTTTTCATAATGCTGATGGACATAGATCTTTTCGGTTTCTTCTATGAGCATTGAGAGTAGGAAGTAATCCATTTAAGCTTTTGAGTCTAAAACTCCACCTTTTGTTAGATTTATAGGTTCTTCCTTTTTTCTTCTTTTCTTTAATCCACAGGCTCTTAAAGATTTTCCAATCTTGTTTTATAGATCTTCATTGGTGAATCGAGTCCTTAGTGTTGTTAACAAATAGCCATTTTGCCTTGTAAAGTGTGTAAGTAATTTTTTTAACAAAATTACAGATTGGGGCTTCAATATTATTAGATTTTTACCAAAGAATTGGATAGAAATAATTGAAGAAACTTCAAGTGTACAGTGATTAGAGGGCTTACAAGTAATAGGAGGAGGATGATAACAAGTTAAAAAAGAAGAATTAATATCATATTGCTAATGAGTAATAGAAATTGAGTTGGATTGATGAAAGACTTTGCAAACTTGACCAATGATAATATTATTATTATAGCAAGCAAATACCCAAGCTTGTAAGATTTGTTAATTAAATTAGTTTGATAGGAAAATAAGTTAAGTCCAGAAGGTTAATAAGAGAATAAAAGAAGGAATGTGACAAGATAGTATTTTCTAGGTAAAGGAACTAGACAAGCTTTTTCCTTTGAAAATATGAAGTAATCTGGGAGAGAAGTGTGACCAATTAAGTAGTGTGCTATTGTCAGCAGAGCATAATTGTTCAAGAAAATGAATATTTTTGTTGTAAAGTTGCTATTTAAAAGTATGATATTTGGAATAGTGAGATTGATATAAATAATTAATTAATATTGATATAAAAATAATATTTAATTTAATAAATTATTAAAAATATATGAAGCAACTTCTGGCCCAAGTTGCTGTAAATTTAGTTCTTGAAGTAGTGTTTTTTTGCTGACTCACTTGTATTTTTTTTAGCTTTTCTAATAAATTTTCTTTTTCAATTTGACTTGAAGACAAACAAAGCTTCAATTGTCTTATTGATAGTAATATATTTAGATATATTTCTAGGCCTAGTTTGTTAAAAAGACCTTCCACCTGTTGCTGATCTATAACAATAAAATATATTTGTGTTTTAATAAAATAATATAGTTTAAGAAAGTTAAATATTGGTAATTCAGCATTCACACAGAATTCTTTAAATTCTTTAAGAAAACCATCATCTTGTAATAGCAATTCACATAAACCTAAACTATCTGTTTTTCTATTTTTTAAATTATCTTCCAATTCTTGTGCAAAGCACAATTCCAAATTATTTGGTAGTTTAACCCAAGGTTTTTTCAAGACAATATAAAAAAAACTAGAAGTGAAGGACCTTGCATTGTCATCACCAAGGTGGCAAACAATTAATAATAAATAAAGCCAAAGTAATAATCATTTTTCAAAATAATCCAAGGCTTTAGCGATTCCTTTTTCAAATTTTCAAAAAGTATTTCAAACTTTTTACTAGTCAATATATTTAATATTTTTAATAATTTATTAGCAAAAAACATTTCGAAGTTTTTAGCTACTTCTAGAAGAAATTTATACTATTCATAAACCTTGTCAGGCATTTTATAAGCCTGACAACCCAGAGGTAGATTAATAAGTTGATTGTTTTTATAAATATGTAGAGCTTTGTCTTGGCCAATTATAAACTGCATTAATAGTTTGTAGAAATATTTAGCAAAAGTAATTAAATATTTTATATGTATATTTAATTTAGAATCAAGAAGCCAGAATCATAACAAATATCAATTATTAAAATATTGCTTTGGAGTATTATGCTTCTCTATTTCATTAATAAATTAATTAGTGAACTCAATATGTACTATATATTAATCAACATATTGCTTTGTTGTTTGTAATTCATAATTTCAACATATACAAAGAGGTAACTAATATTGATTATAATAAAATCTCAATAATTCATTATATAAATTTTTAATTATTTGTAAATTTATGTTAAGTGGTTTGTTTCTATTACTAGAATCATAACTATCAAGTAATTTTTAAGCTAATTATAGCAAGTTGTATAGTATTAGCAGGTATACCAAATGCTTCTTGCTCAAAGTGATTTATTATTATTTGAATAATATAGAGCCCATATCTAATCTGCAATGAATTTCTTGTTAAATAAAGCAATAGTACCTTTTTTGTCACTTGATATATATGATATATTATCTGTTGTCTATACTATATATTTCTTAATATCTAATCCATATTCTTGAATATAATTTATTATAACATCAGATACTATATTGGCATTATATTTAATAATATTTTGCAATTGTGCAACTATTATATTAGGCAACTGATTTTTTTCATCCAATATTAATAGCATAATATTAAAATTTTTAATTGATCTCGGGTTGATTTATCAACCATTATTCCAAATGCCAGAGCATTTTTGACTTGATGGATTTGTTTATTAAATTATAATTCTGAAATGTTCTTATACTATATGTGCAAAGTAGAAGATAATAGCTAATCTTTTAGTGGTTTTCCTGTTAAAAATTTATAGAATAATCACATATATTCAACAGTAGAATATAGTGATATTTCACCAACTTGTAGAATATTTGTGGTAAGCCAAATAGTGTTTGATAAGTAAAAATTTTTATTAAGATTAAAAATAGGTTTAACCTTTTCTTAAAATTCTTTATTAGTAATTTGCTTAGAATATCAAACTAAAAAATAAATTTTAGCTATATGTTTTGATTTTTGATGTTTAATATATTGAGCCTTTGCTTCTAGTGATTGTGTTCATTTAATAAACTTTTGAATAAGTTCATTACTTGTTTTTTTTAATTTCAAATTTAAAATTTGCAGTAAATAATAATTCAATTTAGGTTTATATAGGCTTTGAGAAAAATAGTCATAAGCTTTTTTTTGTAAATAAGGTGAAATTATCTTTCTTTTATTTGGATATTGCATAGTAGAGATAAGTTTATTTGCTAAAGGTAACTTTTCTTCAGATAATTGTTGAATTGTTAAGATTAGCTCAGTTCTTTGTATAACTTTGGATAATTCTTTAAATGACACCAATGCTTCTTCAATTGATACAGATTTTCAATTAATACAAATGCCTCTTTGATTGATACAAATACTTTTTTAATTGATTCAGTTGCATCTTTGATTGATGCTAATACCCCATCAATTGATATTATTATCCCTTCAGGTAATACTAATACCCATTGATTTTGCCAATGTCTCTTTAATTGCCTTTTCTTTGAGCCTTTTTTGATGTTTTTTAAAACATGCATTTTTATTTGACCTATATATGCTTATGTTTCTTGGATTTAATTAGATATACAGCTTTAATAGTATATAATTCCAATGTGAAATTATGAGAAGATTAATAGCAAGTTTCAAAAAACTAAACTATAAAATGAAATTTTTATTTTAGAACAATAGAATTAATTCTAATGCAGAAAGTCGCATATAATAACAGCAGTAGGTCTTACAAACTCAGTTGAAATAAAAGATAGAATAGAACAAGAAGAGGTCTTCTTATTATTACTCTGATGGATCTTCTACAACCCACTATTAGTAAGAGTACAGAAGAGCAAAAAGCTTGCCTATACCATAGAGACTCTAAACCCTAACTTGTTGTAAGAGGGTGAAGCAAAGAATGAGAAAGTAAAAGTGGCAGTTGTAGCATTTGAGATAATACTATATAGATTGCTCCTAATAGACAAGTGATAGAGAAAACACTTATGATTGTAAATGAATTCTTTGAGCTTAATGATATACAGATCAATGAGAAAAAGTCAAATATTATAGTTTTCAACCCAGAGTTCAGATTAGAAGAAAGATATATTATATTTAGAGATGAAAAAATTAAAGAAGAAAAGGCAAATAATATAATGAAAGTTCTTGGAATATAGCTTAACTGTAGAATGAATGAGAATTTGGTGTACAAAAAGGTCAAAATAATTATACAGCAAACAGTAAAAGTACTAAGGTAGAAAAAACTTATAGTTAGCCAATTAGTATATATAAATAACATGTATATTATACCCAAACTCTGTTATCTACTTCAATTATTAAGAGTATCTGGAGACTTAATAGACAAGATCCATCAACTAATAATTAGACTAGCAAAAAGCAAACTTGACCTTCAAGTTACAATACCAAACTATGTAACTATACACAAGAATATAGGAAATTTCAGAGTATTAGGCTCAGAGCTATTAAATAAGCAGATCACAAGTCTACATAATAGATTAAATGATAAAAAGGTAATTAACAAAATCACTGAGCTGAGAATTTAGCAAAAACACCAAATAGCTAGTTTAACGGAGAGCTTTGATGATCAAGAAGAATATATAGTGCATGAAAAACTCTGAAAATACAATTAAGCAATGCTAACCTTAGTAAAGAAAACAAAGAAGCAATTAGTAATTAAACCAACACAAGGTAGTTGGGGAACCAGAGATATAGGTAGAACAATATATAGTATGATAAAAGAAAAAGCTTTTATGAAGTGTGCAAAGATACTAAAATCCTTAGATCTAATATTTATCAAACAGCTTTTAGATATACAGGAAAAGCAAATGATTATATAGCATTATCTTAAACAAGACAAAGAAAGATCTAGTAAAGGAAAAGTTTCAATCTGGTTTAAGTCAATCGAGAATCAGATGATCACTAACTTTGATACAAGAGAAATAAAGCAAGATCTGCAAACAAGTAGCACAAACAAATTAGAATTAATACCCCAAAGAGTGAAGGTCTCAGAAGACAAATGTAAACTCAATTAAATACTAGTCAACAACAAAGAGAACGAGCCAGATATTCGAAGAGTAATTAGCAAGAGCAAAGAAGGATTTTGCACAGAGAATAGTTAGTTAGTAAAGAAGAAAAAGGTAAAATTAGAATAAATAAAGAAGTAATTACATCAAGCAACACCCAACAAACAGAGTAGATCAATAAGAAAAAAGTAATCACAGTATTGCAAGGGCTTAGAAAGCAAAATAGTAGTTGGGTTCTTGATATGACACAAAGCTCACTTGAAGGAATTAGGAAAAATAATATTGATTCAGAGATAACTAGTAGGAGGGAAATAGATAGAGACTTGTATAGTTTAAAACATGCAAGTATGGCAGATATAGTTTATATAGATAGATTATAGAGAGATTATATTAAAAAACAAAGGTTTAGTGAATATTGTAAAGAGTTATTATTAAATCAACTAGATAGAAATATAGAAACAAACTAAAAAGCATTAACTTTCTATACAGATAGCTCATTATTTAAAGAAACAAGAAATGGAAGAGTGGTATTGTGAGGTCAGAAAACGTGACCTAAAGGTGCTGCGCCAATTTACATTATTTCGGCTACAATGATCTCTTACCATAAAAAGAGTTACCGGCGATATATTAAATATATCGAGGATAATAGATATATCCCGGATAACCAGTATAACAAAGATAATAGATATAATAGCTATACTAGTTTTAATAGTTTTATCAGTTATAAGAGATATCATGGTTAAAATCAATATAATCAATTTAATGGATATTAGAAATATAATCATTATATTCGTTACTAAGTAAAACTTTATTATAAATAAAGGCATTATCACCCTGAGAAAAATCATGTCTTGTTTCTTTTTTGCTTCAGTAATAATTAAGTCCCAAGCTTATTAAAATACATTTGCTTATAACACTACATAAAATACTATTGTGCTAAATTACACTCTTTGATCCCTAAAGTTATAAACTGATGAGTCATTGCATACATAACCTAACGTTGCCAACCCAAAGTAACCGAAGCCTTAATTACCCTCTAGCCAAATCTAACACACCTTTTTCGAAAGGTTACTTACTATAGGTTATGCGAGTTTTTGAATTGTGAAGCGACTGACTCGCCGTATTTCATCTGTAACAGTATGCAAACAGAGCTTAGGTTGGCTGCAAATTAACAAAAATAAAAAAACTAAGTTACAGGAGGATTGCTTTAGTATAGAACATTAGCTGTCATCGACAAAAGCTAAATTAGCAGCAATATGGATAGTTCTACTTATAGCCCCGATAAGGACCAAAATCAAGATATATATAGACAGTGCAGCCGCAATAGATACAATTAAAAAAGGTAAAGATCTGAAAACGAATAGAGAATGGCTAAAACAAAAAAACTATTTTTTGCTACTCAAAATTATAGATGACAAAAATACAAAAGAATTGAAGCTAGAATTAATTAAAGTTAAAGGTCATAGTAAGAACAAATGGAACAATAAGGCAGATCATTTAGCAAAGAAAGGGTTGCTAGCACCAGATTTACAAATACAGAAGGTAGTATCAAGTTCAGGCTTAGATACAATATTTATTAACAGAACAGCCTTATTGAAATTTCAACAAGAAATTTTATAAAGAACTCGAAGATATAAGAATCGCAGCAGAATGAAGAATGTTAAGTACTGTAAGTTTACTCGAGCCAAGAGACAACACACAGAAGTGGGATTGGAAAAGTCTATAGAGAAGAATCAAATCCCAAAGTAGAGTGCATTGTATATCAATATGAAAAGGAAAAAAGCTAAACTTCTTGATCAAGTGCCTGCATAATCAGCTCTCAGTACTGAGCAACCTTATTAAAAAAAGGCCAGACCTATATGAGAAGAGTAGCTGCAAGTTGTATAAAGATAATATAGAAGAAACACAAGATCATTTAGCATGCTACAAAGCACAGCAGACCTATTGGTATAAAATTGAACAAGTAGCAATTGAAACAGTAAAAGCTCTTATAAACGAATCTGAGAGAAGAGAGAAATTATAAACAAGTAAACTCCAAAAATGTTTATTTGGTGAAATTTACAGAGAGCAAAAAGAATGAAAAGAAGGCTATATTCAGGGTTTATTTAAAAGCACAGTCATAGAAGAGCTCACTGAACAAGGTTTAACAAAAGAAAAACAGATCTAGCCTTAAATGCAGCAATACATGTCTTGTGAAATAGCTTTTACAAAATTGTATAGCAATTAAGATGTGAAAAGATGATAGAGTGGGAACAATAAAAAGGCATCTCTAAGCAGCAAAAATTAGGAAAAAGGACCAAAGTGCAGGATAAAAAGAAGATTAACAGAAAAAAAAGAAAAGAAAAGACAGAAGCACAAAAAAATTCTTATCAGAAGAGTAGAAAACTGTCTAACTCTAAAGAAGCTATTTTACAGAAAGTTAAAGATAGGAGGAAAACTATAAATAAAAGAATAGATGCTTTGGTAAGGAAGACAATGTGGAATAGAATTAAAGTTGGTAAAAAGCCATTTTGGTGTAGCACTTAGGCTGATTTAACACAGCCCCTAGTTTTTAGAATAATCTTCAAATTAGTGTGGCAGGTTGCATTTGGGTACCATTTAGGTAGCAGGGTGATGTCAGGCTTGCAAATTAGAAGTAAACAAGTGTATAATTTAGTAATATACCTAGAATCTTAATAAAGTACTGGCAAAACTGCCTAAGATTAAAAAAAAAAAAAAAAATTGCATTTTAATAAAGAAAAAATTTACTAATACATTTAAAAATTCACTCAGCAAACCAAATAAAGTGTAAAATTAAAATTGTTTTGAGGAAAAAAAAAATTTTTCCATAAATATTTTTAAAAAAAAAAATTCTATAACTTTATAGTCATAATAAAAAAGAATCAATTTATATTGAAATTTCTAGCAGAAAAAAAATTGCAGTTGGTGTATCTAAAAAGTGTAACCTAGCTTTATATATAAGTTATATATATAAAATACTTATTGATCATTACAAATATTAGTTTATAGTTTATCAATCGACAATCACTTAAAAATCTATCATACAGTAATAGATTTCACTATGATACCACATATAGTTTTGATTTACATAGTGCACCGCACACCCCAACCTCACGCGCACTTCTTTCTATAAGCGCACATCATTTGATCCGTCTAATGTAACATACAGTGTAAAAAATTTGATGTGTGCATGTGAGGATCACACATGAATTTCTTATTTTAATATAAAGAAAGCATTTGATCATATGAGTGTGCACATACTTAAACGAAATTTTTAAACTGGCAACGTAACATTATATGTAGATTACGTTCCATAAGAGCACATTCCGTAAGTGCACTTTCCCTAATTACATACATTTATGGGGGACGTCTAAAGCAGAGTAGATCTTATAATATATATATTTATTGAATTAACTTTAGGATTAAAATCATCTTATATTAGAGATAGATTAGGTTTAAAACAATTATATGTAGCAAAATTGTCTTCCCGACATTTTTAATTAACTTACCCAAGGTAGATTTAAACTGCCATTTTTTGTATTTTTGCGAGTTTCGCTTTTATTTCTTGTCTTGCTCCGTCGAGGATCATCAAATTCTATAATTTGATTAGCCATATTTCACATGATTTTGCTCCGCTTTAGACGACTCCAAATATTGACAGTATTGGATTCAACAAAAAAAACCCCCCAACTCTTATTTCGAAATGACGCATATAATAACGCGCAGATGGCGCTTATTCGGTACAAACTAGAGTTGCAGGTGAAACTGGTGCACCGATTGTAAAACTAGAGTTATAGATGAAACTAATCTTCAACGGTGCATCGATGGTACATCGTTGGTGCACCAGTTTTTTGGTGAAATTAATTAGTTTCACCTGCAACTCTATTACGTACAAACTCTGAAAAGATCCGATTTAAATATTTGTTGGTATGCTTAGATATGCTACGACGGGCACACATATATGTGATCCATATGACCCGTTGACCCGTCCGGGTCATTATTTTCCGACCCGGATAATACCTCTACTCATAATGCAATAGTAAATTTTATCGGGCTAAAAAAGAACCCAAATTTAATAATACACAATCAAATTCTTTACAGCATGATGAATATGCAAATAATATTTCTACAAAAAATACTAAATTATCTATGTTACAAAATAATAAATCTACAACTTCTACTTCTGCAAAAAATATTTAAGAAATTAAAAATCAGAAATCATCGATTTCTTTTTTTTTTTGATCTGCAAATTTCACATGATTTTACAAAATAGGTATACCGGTAAGGTTGTAATACAACTTACTGATGGATTCCCGGGTTTTACCACAAAAAAGATCCGAATACCGATAAAGTTAGCCGGCATTAGTTATAATGTTGGCCAATTTAGTCGGTATTATGGTTGTGTTAACTTACCTACAATGTAACTTACATGACTTCATGTAAGTTACAAATATATAAGATGTTAAAGCAGGCCGGTATTAAGATACTTTGACCAGCATTGAGATGAAATAGAAAGAAAATTTTTAATTTTAGGCCAAAAGCTAAAGCAGGCCAACTTTAAAAATATTGGCCAGCATTATATTAGTGTAACATTTGTAAGTTACGTAAGTTACGTAAGCTAAAATCTAACTTACGTAACTGGTAAGTTAGGATAACTTACCGTAAGTTATACAACCCTAGTCGGTATTATGTTCTTTCGGGGAAAATGGTTTTCGAAATTTTTGTAGTAGAACCAGTACCCCGATAATATCGCCACCAGCGGTAAATAGCAATATTCTTTTTTAAATATTAGATTGTAAAATATTATAATTTATTACAAAATAATTTATATTATTAATTTTTTTAAAAAAAAATTGGGTTAATCATTAAACTCAAAATTCAACAATTCTTTTAATTTCAAAATTTAGTTATTACAAACAGTGTTGGAAATCTTATGTTCTCATGTCTTGGATTTGAGAACATAATACTCCAAAAAATATGATCTCTATATAAGTATAATAGCATAATGCCAGATGGAATTAAAATTAGAAATCGAGCGAAGTTTCAAAATCATCCGAAAAGAAAAGAAAATGAATGAACGAAATAAAAATTTAAATAAATTTGTACATAATTTTCAAACCAGATTTCCAACACTGACTACAAAGGCGAAATTTATTCATGCCCATATATAGTTATGATATAGGTTTGAAGGTTTTAAAACTCCAAATTTACAAAGGCAGCCTGGATTTTGTGTCTTAATAAATCAAAGACGTGATTGATATTCTAAATGGCTTTTTTAATTTCACGAGAAACCCTCGAGGAGAACATTAAACAAAATTGTAATTTCAAATCTGTTAAAAAAAGAAACGTTTCTAAAAAAAATAAATTAATATATATTATTAATACATTTTGATACATAGTTTTTTAATAATTCCAAATATAATAAATTGAACTTTCTACGTATAAAATACGTATATAAAGTAAATTACTATAGAAAACACAAAACAGAACTGGCCTCATCTATTTAAATATAGACTACTTTAATTACAGTCATTAATATAAGAATATATATATATTTAATAACAACATATATACCACACACATGATATCTTTGTACACATTCAATTCGTGTGGCCTACTACTTATGAACTGGTACGCATCGGTACGTACTGTACATCAGCGCAAATAAAATTCTCAAATTATATTTGAATAAATTCATTAGTTCAGAAATAGTAAGAATACGAAGTCATGTTTGTCCATTCGAATTTGGAAAACCTGACCCCCGAAAATATTGTATTATCTTATTACAAGCCAAACCAAATCCGGTTGTATAAATAGGATGCACAAAAATGTATCGATGCACTATTTAAAATTTTACATTTTGGTATAACTTTTTTTTTTTAAGTTTGTGAGACATAATGAGTTTGAGCACTATAATTTTAAATTTAATTTAATTAATAAGTTTTTATGAGAAAAATAAACGTACTGACAATTCAGCGGCTTCAATATTACGGGTACATATTAATTTTACTGAATTCAAAGAAATTAATGGATATGTAAAATGTTAATACAATGAAAAGCCTGATGACCAAATAAAAAAATTGGCCCTCTTATTATAGAATAATAAGGATAGCAAATTTAACGTGAATTATTAGAAGCATTTGCATAAAAAATTAAGAAACGAGCAAGTTGCACTCTATACATATAAAAAAGAAAAAATTAAGTTCTAACGCCTTCTAATATTATAAGTTTAAAACCCAGTTCTAACTATCTTAATTAGAAGTCGTCACATAAGGGAAATATATGTATAATAAAAAGAAGTCATCACAAAAGGGAAATATACAATAAAAATTTTTAAACAATGCCAGCTCCGGCAGCGCCGCGACCACAACAACTAAAAAGAAACCAAAAATTTTGTTATTAGAATCATATATTTTTAAGTAAAGGTGAATAAATTCTAGCCAAGCAAAAATAATTGAATTAATTATTTACCAATAGATAATTAAACCACCCACAGGAAAGAAGAATATCAGAAGTATCCATAAAAGTTTGCTAACCATAGAGCGACCAGATTGTAGGACTTCAAAAATTGCGATAATGTCCAAAATTAACTAAATAAATAAATAAATGGTCAATTTAACCAAGTCCGAAACAATATATATATATTACATATATATACTCACAATGATAAGACCCAAAATACTACCCCATACTGGAGAATAAACAGAATCTGCAAGAGTCATTTTTTCTACTGTTTAATTTCGTTAAATTTCGGTAAATTTCGTTAATTGAAGAACTTTAAAGAATTAAATCTTGGGTGGTGGAGAAAAAGAATCGTATGTTAATTTTTATAGATATTTTATGTCGGAGTCAGAAAAAATGATTGGAAGATATTTTTAATCTTGTACATAAAAAAAATAAGCAAATCAACCATGTGATTAAGAGACTAACCCTAGTTCGAAAGATAACATGATTACGGAATAAATACGTAAGTAACATCTACCCCAGCCATTGCAGATTAATGAAACTTCAGCCATTGCAGATTAAAAAATGATTACGTAAATATGTGCTGATTTGGAATTAATGGAAATGACAGTGAGAAAGTTGTCACCTAAGATATTACAAGTAGTCTATAGTGAAAACATTCCTACGTTTTTCAAGATATATAGAATAAAATAATAAGTTAATTGTAACCTAATTCCTTAAATTTATTTCCTAGTAATATATTTTTTTTAACACCTGTTAATTGCTAATCGACGTTGATAAAATTAATACGTATTATTTATTTAACCGTTATTTAGCGGTTCTATTATAAAAAAGCCTAGCTTTATTGTTATTATTAGATTATTATTGATATTATTTATTTATAAAGTTTCACCATATTAAGAAATCGTTAAGTACGGTGAAATTCCTTAAACATTTCGATCGAAATTAAAAATATAATTGGCCTTATCAATTCCATTTTAGATCTCGGTAACTGGTTTTAAATGTACGATGTACATCGTTTACACTTGTTACGGAAATAATTCTATGCTCAAAGAATTAGGCGTTTTTTTTAACATTACGGCATGACACCATTTTTGGTCATTAAATGGGGCAAATCGGTGTGATGCTAAATCATCACATGAAAAATTAGTTACATGTGAATCCTCATGCTACAATATAAGTTATATTGTGTGATAATTAAGTATCACATTGTTTTACTAACTACATCATTCAAGCCAATTTACTATATAAGTTTGTGTCATACGAATGTTGTTAAACCCTTAAACTAATACCCAATAAACAAATCTCGCTAAAAAAAAAGTTTCTTGAAAAAAGAAATTAATTATGTTAAAATTCCACCAAAAGGCCTTTATGTTAGTGCATAGAAGGTGATTTCATAATTAAATATTTACAACCGATTATATTTTTTTAATTGTTTTGATTTTTGCGTTACATCTTAAAACTGCCAACGAAATTTTTGGAATAGAAACCTGGGACAATTAGCCAACCAAATGATGCCAAATCCATTTGAAATGCAACATATTCGACATTTTCAGTTAAATTGATATGCTTTAATTGGCCGAATTGACTTTATCTCTAACCGTAAAACGTCATAATTAGCACCAACAACACCGTACCGGTACATACGTACGTATTATGTTTTTAAATTAAAGATTTTGTAAATTTTTTGTAACAATATCTTTTTAATAATATGCGGTCACTTTTTTATTAATAATTTTTGTGCTGTTCGTCCGCGTAATATTACGAAAGTTTATGTAATGGTGCAATGGTTTTCTGCGAAAATAATATTATTTTTTTTTAAAAAAAAAAAAAAAAATTAGTAATCTAAACCCAGTTTACTCTAACTCGAAACCTAGTTGTTCTAATAAATAATACCCGCTTTGGCCAATCACATTTTTTTTCAGCTTTTTCTATAAGCCTCTGTTGATGTGGCTGGATCTTCAATCTATAATCCGAAAAAAAAGATATTATTATATAATAAAGAATATAGTGATAGTATCATATGATTAATTTATTACGAAGCATCAATGTCAGAAAAATCTGCGAGTATGATTTCTTTCCATTTTATTTTGGAAATGGATTTAATAACAAACCAATATGATTCACAAACAATTGATGAACATGATCTCGAATTACTACGTGTTTATAGTGTTTGAATAATAAATTAATATTTGTGTAATAAAATTCTTTGTTACCTGTTATTATGTCCATGATGCCCGAAGTTAGATTCAATTATAAAAAAATATTCGAATTTTTTGACTTATTCGAATTACTTGACTTATTCGAATTACTTGATTTATTCGATTTATTCTTTGATTTATTTGAGTTATTTAATATTGTCACTTTTTTCTCACTTTTGAAACCGAAAATTAATATTTTGAAATATACATATATTCGTTATTGCAATATATATTTATCAAATAATATATATTAGTAAATTTTATGAATGGAATATTTAATAATGCTACAAGTGGTCAAAATTAGTACTGTTCAATATAAACGTTGGTAAGTATACACCACAAAATATTTCTAATATATTTCAATCGTACTTTCTCGTTGGCTGACTCGTCATTCTCAGATGGAGATGCTTTTTTGTGATAACTGCTGCACAATTAAGGCTATATTAATGTCTTCGCATATATTACTCTATCCAATCATATCTGCCACGTTTTAACTTTTTTATTTAAAGTTTACGATCTTAAAATATTTTTTAAGAAAAATATGCGAGAGCGAATCAACAGAAATCAAGTAAATTCTTTATAATAAAATTTTTTTAAAACTTTAATCAATAATAGCTTAACTAAATTTAATGAAAACATTTTTTAAATAAATATTAATAACTTGCAGAATTAATTTTTTTTTTCATTACGTGAATCAAAGCTTTTCTTTTTAAAAATTTATTAAAAATATTTGCTTGATTTCTATTGACTCAATTTCATACCATGAACTGTGTTCCAGCAGACAGATAATTTTTATTTTATAGGTACTACATTACTTAAAAGGATTTAGTGCTACGAAAAAAATTATGCATATTTGCTTGGAAAACATGAAAATCACTTTATATAATTAAATTATTAAATTATCTTCTGGAATTGAATTTTATTAAGATCATTTGAGTAATATTAACACTAAGTCAAACTATCTTTGCTGTTGGAAAATGATTCTAAATAATAAAGTTTCTTTAAAATAACATACAGTACATAGGTGTCCAAATTATTTACACGCCGAAATGTTTTTAATATTCTCGCCATGGTAGTCTTAAAAATGTTATGGCGAAATTTAAGGCCGCGCAAAGCTGATTTGTTCCCGTTTTGCATAAACTGATCGATCCTTTTTCCAAAAAAAAATTTTTTTTTAAAAAAAAATAACCAGTCATTCTATTTTTACTAATTATTTTTTCGTCACTTTGATCCGGTGTTACCCGATGGAGATCTAAATTTCCCGTAATTTTCCGATAGGCCGATCAGAAAAGAAGCTAACCGATTTCCAGATGCAATGTAATGCAAAACAAAAAAATTAACTTTGCGCGGCCTTATACTTTTTTTAAAAAAATCATTATTACTGTCGAAATTGGTATATATAACATTGTTAGTATTATTATTAATAAACTCAAAATTATAAACAAACCGATACTATTATGGACAAAATTGATTATTATATTAACTAAGGATATCAAGCGGACTTTTTAGAAACTAACCAGAACTTGTCCAAAAACTGGTTTATATATTCACACAATATAAAAATTCCTTTTTTTGACCCATTGAACAGGTTTAATATGATGTGGATCATGATACAACATCTTTTTAAAAGGCATAGTTAAATTCTCTGATCCACTTTAAAAATACTCAATTTGTTACCAGAATTATTACATAATTCGATTGGCAGGTTAAAATCAAATTAAATCAAATTAGTAAATATACACTTTAATTGTTTTCCTTTTTTACGCCATATAGAGTTCCAAATTTATATTTAAACCACTAGGGTAAGACCGGTTTTTGACAGGAAGTGAATCGTCCGTTAACATTCCTAATTATAGCTAATAATATTATTTGTTGCAGATGTTTAAAATTGGAAGTGTGTTCCAGTAATCGCGTGATTCGGAATTTTTAAAATAAAGTGGGTATTTAAAAAAAAAATTTTCAATATTTCTAATTTGAGGTTTCAATTAAACAAATACACATAAGTGGCGCATTTTGAAAAATAAGTAGGATTTTTTTTTTAAAAAAAACAAATAAATATAATTATAGAACATGGTATCAGGGTGTTGGCGTAGTGATCAGCCACTGAATTAAATTCATATATGATATTAGATTTCTGAATCTTAAACGCAGTTATGGAAGGTTTAATTTATTGTGACAATGTATCTTTGATCAAATTTACCAAATTTAACAAATTTGTAGATCACACTTCCGATAATCCTATTATACACGAATATAGCCACAAAAAATTATGAATTAATATATTTATATTGAATTTTTGGCCAAGAAACACCCTTTTACATTCACACGATGACAATCAGGTGATTGATTATATAAGTGAGCGGCGATCTACAAATTTTATCATTTTGCAAATCTAATAAACAATCATTATGTAGTATTACATTAACAAAATTATTCCTATTATTATTGGTTGGTTTTACAATCACGCGACCTAATTAAATCGTAATGGATATTCTGATTGGCTTGTTTAATTTCAAGGGAACCGTCGAAGAGAACGTTAAACGGAATCGTTATTTCAAGTTGCCTTAATATTTTTATAAAATCTCTTTTTAACTTTTTAGATAATAATATCCTTTACTTTGTAAGTTTTCTATTTTCTTTTAATTTGTAAACTGCATATACAACAGAAATGTGGAATACTATGTATATAAATAAAGTTAACAAAGTTTATAAAATTTAGCTTTTAAAAGTGAATTCTCTTTTGGAGGTTAGGTTACTATTATCTTTTATTCTTGTTAAGATAAAGCTTATGTATTATTTTCAATTTATATTGGTTATTAATTGATTTTCTATTTTCTCCAATTAAAAAATGGGTTGGAACGATTCTTAATAATATTATAAGATTAATGTTAATAGAATACTGATATAATAAATATTTATTTAAATAATATAATAATAAAATCAAATATTTAAAGAGATAAAAAAAAACCAAATAAAAAGCAAAGTAAATAAGTAATCAAATAAATAATAATTATTGGTGAATAGGTCGAAGCCTAAAGTTTAAATTGGAAAAAATTTTAAGGATAGTGGTATATAATAATGTGAACATTCTCAATTTATATTAAAATAATCCTTTAGAAATCTATAAATTAGTACTAAAATAACTAGAGATGAGGAAAATGCGCATGATATCTTTACAGAAACTTAAATTTTTTAAGCCGCAGTAACTGCATAGTAACGATGTAGTAATTACATAATTACACCGTAACTACATAGTTACTATGCAGTTATTGAGCCTTAAGAAATTTAAGTTTCTACATAGATCGTATGATATATATATATATTTTTTTTGATTCTATATTTTCCCTTCAGAAAATATCGAATATTTGCTCAAATTTTTGCCCGACCCTTCTCGTCTTTATGTTCATTCATTTTCTTTTCGGAATTTTTCATAACTTTTGCATTCCTATTTATTAATTCTGGTCGGCATTATGCCTTCTGGCATAAATTATATACACTTTAATTTTCCTATATAAAATTTAGATGGGATAAAATGCGCATTAATATTAAAATCGTCAGATCTTTAATACGACTATAGTCACATACAAATGTTATGATAAACCAGAATAAAACAAGAAAACTGAGTGGAAAAAAAACACAATAATAAACTAACTATAAATTGTGCTGCAATACCATAGTCCAAGGCAATTAAAATTATAATAAAAGCAGCCAAGTTAGCTAATCAGGTTGTTTGATAAACCCTTGTGTACAATGTGATATCACAGAGATGAGACATTGTCTGGGATACGGACATTATCCGGGACTGTCTGTGTCTTTGAAATTTTAACGAGACGCATCCATGTACAACCAGTGTTCGAAATAGTGTTCTCAGAGTTCTCATGAGAACATTATTATAAATTTGTGCACAGTATAAATTTTTTTACTGTTCACTATTAAAATTTTTTGAGAATAGTAAAATAATATTAGTGTTCTCTAAGTATATAGGGTTAAGTCAATAGAAACCAAACAAATATTTTTTAATAAGTTTTTTTTTAAAACTATAAACAAGAATAACTTAAAATACTTAATCAAACTTAATAAAAATTTTTCTACAAGATTGTAACAATTATTTAAAACTAATTTTTATTAAATTTGGTTAAGAGTTTAAGCTATTCTTGTTTAAAGTTATAAAAAAATTTTTATTAAATTTGATTAAGATTTTGTTAAGTTATTCTTTGTTTAAAGATATAAAAAATTTGATTGATTTCTATTGACTTTACCTCATACAATAAATAGCTGTATAACGTTATCATACTAGATCAGAAATATACTGTATTTAAGGTGAATTAATAAATAGTTATCTATTATGTGTTAGTGAACATGTTCACCCACAAGAAATTTACCAATCACCTCTATAAGAAATTGCAGCATAGAATAATACTGCAATACACAAAAAAGTTTGGATATGGGCCACACAAACCTACATGTAAATCTATATAGGACAATGTATGGGAAAGCATGTTTACAGCATGTAATTAGGCATGAATTTTGTGCAACAGTGCATGTACTAACATGCAATTTTATGTGTTTTTCCATGCATTGTCTCATGTATATTTACATGCAGATAATATATAATAACATATATCCATACATATGTGCATAATAACATATATCCATATATATATTTAAATTTATTATTTATTAACTAATTTTTAAATTTTATTAACTAAATTTTATTAAGTAAATTTATTATTTTATTAGCTAAATTTTTATAATACAAATACTTTAATTTAATAATTTATATTTTGAATAAAGAAAATATTCTAATTACTAAGACTATTAATAACAATAAAAAAAAAAGTAAAACAATAGTACCAAAATGAAAGATTCAAAAAAAAAAATCAAATTGACTACTTAGTATGGCAAAGAAAATTATTAAAGAATTATAAAAAATAAAAGTAAACACTATATATAAAATAATAAAACCAAAACTGAAATTTATGTTGGCTATTCCTTAAGAAGAAAAATAGCAAAAAAAAAAAAAAGTAAAACAATAGTACCAAAATGAAAGTTTCAAAAAAAAATCAAAATGACTACTTAGCAATAACTCCAATAGTGCTAACTTCAATCATAACAACTTCAATAGCAGTAACTCAAAGAAGATACTAAAAAATAAAAGCAAAATGTAGTAATGTACAGAAAGCAAATAAAAAAAACAATAAAAAAACAAAGCTATGAAAAACATAGATCAAAAATGATAGTGATTCCAAAAGAGCAATTTTCAAGCAAATAACTCTAAAGGATAACTTCAAAAATATATAAAATTTGTAAGTTATAAAAAAAAAAATAAAAGAAAATAATAAAAATTA
>CAJVPY010000781.1:0-23328 GCA_910591965.1 Dentiscutata erythropus
AAAAGCCGGCCGGCCGGGTCTATTTAAAAGTTTCATGTTATGAAAACCAAGTAATCAAATTTGTATGGCCTAATATACAATAATCAACTCTTTTTAATGATTACTTGAACCAAAATTTTTCATGAAAAAAAAGTCAAGTTTGAATACTAAAGAGTAGAAAAGACCTGTAGTAGGTAGACAACAGTGTAGTTTTTATAAAGATCGACCTTTTGTGCTTTTACAGAGACTCCTTTATATATTTAATATGCAAGCTGAAAGCATCTTTATACAAGATAACTGGCTAGGAAAGTGTGCCCTTGTATATGAAATTTTGATAAAGATTATGATTTTTCTCTGTCAATGAAGCAATTTGTTGTGAAATAACTAGAAAATAGTGAAGAACTTGCTATTCTTAAGCCACACTTTTTTATTTAGCCAAGTGATTCCTCTTTTACTTACTTCCACTTTCCTGCCAGCCTTTTAAATTTTTTTATAAAAAGTAGGGAATTTGGCTTACTCCCCAAATTCGGACAAATTAGTGAAATACAACCACGTGTTTGTTTACGGACAAATATAGCACTATTTCACAGAACTTGGTCTGAGAACTCTTAGGCAATAGAGCTATTTGGAGTTGATAGGAAGGTTAGAAAGTAAATTTAATATTAAGGCGAAGCTTTATAATAAAGATATACAAATATTGTATTTGTTATATAATTTTTATTAGCTATGTACAGGTTATAATAATGCCTTCAGAGTTTTAAATTTTTTTTCTTTTTTCGCAATCAGTGTTTCTTTTTTCTTTTCTGTTTTTTCTTTTTCTAGTCATTTTCATATTTTTCTTTTAAAAAATTTTACTCTTTGTCTTGTGCTCCTTGAGAAAAAAGAAAAAAAAAATCTTGACGCAGTATATAACAGCCTGCCAATAATCAAAGAAGCATCATTTTAATGATCAAAATCTGAAGTAAGTTTTGGATCCCAAGTGAGACTAATAGTTGTTATAGCAGATCACATTTGGTTTTAACCTGGTGAGTTTTTATTGAGTTAGAGCTACAAGTTGTAAGGATTTAGTATATTTGTGTATATGAATTATATAACAGCTCATATAAATAAAGGCAGGATCACTTAAACATAAGAAAATCAAATACTACTATAATATAATCAGGGAGAAAAATTTGATGTGTGCTTGTGTGGTCCGCATATAAAAATTTTTTGTGCACAAAAAAAATTATAATATTGTATGCAAAGCGCATGTAATTTTTTAATAATAATTTTAAAATAATGTGCGCAATATAGTTAACTCTGTTCTGCTGTAGCAAACTTTGCGCACACTAAGTTTAAAATTTGGTGCGCAACGCGCACTAAATTTTGACTCTGAATTTTTCTCCCTGAATATAATTCTTATTTAAAAAAGTAAATTACTGTATAAGTAAATTTATAGCAATTTTCTAGGCAAATTTGACTAGAATTTCTTATAGTTTAAAGGATAATATTTGGCTAAAAATTTTAGAGTAAAAAATTACAATCTTTATATCTCGTATAAATTAAAATAGTATATTTTTTTTATAAGCACAAGGCTCAAAATATTCTTTTAAAAAGTCACGATTTATATTACACAAAATTTTATTTAATGAAATTTTTTTCTTATACCGGGCATTATACCCCCGTTAAAATAATTTGGTTTAAATATACAGTATATACTCTATATAGCAGTAAATCTAAAAGCATATTTTTTGCAATACTACGTATAAAATAGTTTTTTATTTTTATATCGTTATACACAAAGACTAACAATTTATTGATTTGATCTAATTGATTTTTATCGGTACAGATGCAAGGATTTTAAATTAAACAATCACATGAACAAGCAAGTGTGGTGCTAAACTATCACATGTAAATAACTAGTGAGGGAAGTGTTAGATAACATAGGGCAGTAGGGAGGTAGACAAATCTCAAATCTACGTAATATTACATATAACCAATCAGAATAACTAAATTTCTCAGAACTGATAGCTAATATTTGACACGTCCCTAATATGTAACATTTTATTAATAATTTTTTATTTGATATTTAACACCACATCCTGTGCTCCATTTGAGATGTTTTGTGCACCCAGTCCTATAGGTAAATTTCCAAACTTTGTGTAAGCTGTTAACGACCAGATACATACATGCACGTACTGTACACACATTATTGCATACAGTATATGCATTTCAGAGATGAAATGATTCTATAATTGTTCTTTCCCTATTTTATCCTTATTATTTCCACTCAATAATAATATTTTGGATTGGTCTACTCATTAAGTGACTTTAGTATGCATTGACAAAGAAGTTGGTTCATTAAGAATGTGCTTTGGCCTGCAGTTGTGTGAAACTCCAATTACGTAGATTATGGATCACGAGAACTACAATCGTTTGGGAATTTTGGGGCAAATATGTATCAATTTGTCAAAAATAAAAATATACATGTGACTTAAAGTATTTAACAACATTAAAAAATAAATATAAACGCAAGAATGTATATTGTACCTCCATAGTAAATTATTGCTTTATATACAAAACCTTGTTTATTAAATATATAGGTATAAATACACCCATGATATTCAATAATCTTACACTCCTTTTGGCGAAATTATCTTGAATGTCAAAATCTAATATCTTGCAAGATACTAATAATATAAAACGAAACACAATCTTTTTCCTTGAACTTTGGTATTAATTAGAGTTGACTAGTAGTGACCCACAGCAAACCACTGGAGCAGGTTACTAGTGGTTTTTTTTTGTGAACACGAGAAAAGAACACTTTATATGAACCACGTTCGTTCTTTTTAGAAGTTTAGAACTTCGAAAAAAGAAAACGTCAATATCCCAAGTTTGTAAGGTGGCCTGTTTTCAGGATAATTCAATGACCGCAAAAGTGACGTCTACTATAGGTGTTTGGGCTCGTAACTTTTTATTACCAAAAACAACTCATAACAACTCGCATTTTGTTGAGTATCACCACCATACTTCTTTTCTATCTCAATCTCATTCACGTTTTGCACCTACAATTTCTGAAAAACAAGGCTTTCAATGCGGAAATTCACAAGCTACTCCTAGTGACCAACAATTCAATCAAGCATGGTACCAAGGGGTTCCTCCACATTCTTCTGTTAAAGTAGCAACCGTTATTGCTGGTGCCACTGCTGCCTTTTGGTATAATCATCGTGATGAAAATCTTCAATGGAAACAATTTTTACCTCAATTTAATAATACAACATGTTATCAAAAATTATCTGAAGGTTTCGGTTGGTTATCAGCAGTAATTGATGAATCATGTTCGCGACAAATTTATATGATGGGTATGATGCCAAGGAAAGTTAAAGCAGGAAGTTGTGAACCACTTCTCACGCCTCCACTTACACCTGATAACTCTCCACCTGGGTCGGATGATAGTTTCAAATCATCTCGTGTTTCAAAAGGGCTTGAGACTGGATGTAAATCAAGTTCACCACTTGAATCAGCCATTTTTGATTTTGAAACTTTTATAAATCGTAATGTTGCACGCGCTGAGAACATTACTGGATTATATTATGCGAGACATAACAAAATGAACAATGTAAAATCACAAGATTCCACGACACATACTCCTGCTCATTTCTTTCAACTTGCATCAGAAAAATTTCATCCTTCAGCGCGATTTAATTTAGCATTATGCTATCATTATGGTAAAGGTGGTGTAACATATAACCTTCCTAAGGCTATTGAATATTACACACTCGCAGCTTCTGATGGACATAAAATTGCTCAATACAATCTTGGTGTATTATATCAAAAAGGGGGTAAAGGAGTTGAAAAGGATGTAGGGTTAAGTTTGGGATGGTTACAAAAAGCAGCTGAAGGAGAAAATGGATATTTACCTGCAAAACTTGCGATTGCGATGTTATTGCAAAATGGAGTTGAAGGTATCATTCCTAAAAATGATGACCGTGCAAAAGAAATTTTAAAACATCTTGTAGAAGAAAGTCGACACAAAATTGGAAAACCTGGAACTAATGCTAATCATGATCCTATTTTGGAATTAACTTCAATATCCTCAGCAGCGCTTGCAAGGTATTATTTAGAGAATTTGTCAACAAATTCACAATTACCGCAGCATCATCAACTTACAACATCTGCTCGGTATCACTGGGAATATTTGTCACATCCACATTCACCAGCGGCTATCTACAATCTTGGGGTATTGTACGAATTTCACTTGAACGATATTCAATTGGCTGTAAAATGTTATAAATTAGCTGTTCAGCTAGCGAATATCAACAAATCGTTCAATAATAGTCAGTTACCCTCTTCAATCAATCAAGAAGATCTTCAATGCGTACAAAACGCTATGTGGAACTTGGGTGTTATATTTGCAAAAGGAAAAGGAGGTTTACCAAAAGATTTCAAGGAAGCCAAGAGATGGTTTAATGGAATAAGTGATAAAAATCAAGAGATGAAAAAATTGGAAAAATGGTTGGATAGAAAGTTAAAGAATGTTGATTTATAAAAATGATTTAATGATTGTGTTCTTTTTTTTTTTTTTTTTTTTTTTTTTCATGAATAACTTAATGAATGGGTTGTCTATATTTTTATGTACACATTACTAACATTATAACCGGGCAATCAATCCGACATCTTGCAGGTCATTGTATTGTCTATCAAATATCTTATACAATTTTAACGTTATATTTTTATTGTTTCAAAAAAAAAAAAAGAAAATTTTTATGCTTTTATATGCCGATAAATATATATAAAAAAAAAAGAAATTTATATACTAAATTATATATCAGATATGCAGTTTTATATTATATAATATTTATTGCACAAATACTTTAAACCCATCGAGTATTGTTGAGATATGTTGTGAATAGAAAATTTTTATACTGTATATAATTATTAATAAAATTTTGTGTTGAAGTATTGTAGATAGCTATCCAAATTTACTTATATCAATAAAATTTAAAGCTAATTATTGAATACAGTATAATCAACTTTGATAAATTTAAATTTATATACAATTTATTTGTATCAAAATTATTATATCAAGTTCGAAGTCTTGAAAAAATTAATCAAGTTAATATAAATTTTTTTTTGTTTTTATTTTACAGTATTATACTGTACATGCATAAACCACTTTTTTATCAAATTAGAATAAGCAGTTTTTTATTAAAATAATTATTATAATAAAATTTTTTATATTTTAATTTTATATATACAGTATATTATACTGTATTATTAAAATTTAAATAAAAAAAGCATTTGATTAAACTCGATTAAATAGTTATTAAAGCGCTTTTGTTAAATTTTAAATAGTGCTATATTTATTAAGATATATACTGGATATTTTATATTTGTTGATTTGAAGCACTATACGTACGTAGCGGTATTTTTTTTTACTTAATACAGTATTTAATTTCATTAGTAAAGTTTTAGTATAGTATGCAGTAATCTTTAAGATTATCAGGCTGATCTAGCTTACGATTAGTCACATGATTGCACAAGCTTTATATAAGAGCATGCATTAAATTAATAATGATAACATACGTGACTGTCAAGCATGTCTTCTTCCTCTGTAAATAAAAAATCTTCTCTGCCAAAAAACCAAACCAATAAAGATCCGGAATTAAAAGTGCGCTCATCGACGCTTTCCAATGTTTCTTTCCCTTATGCTGCTCAACCTGATATAGGTTTATTATATTCTTAAACTTTATTTTCTTTTAATATTTTGAAATTTTCTTACCGATGATTTCTTTGTAATTACATTTATTACTGTAAAATGAAGTTCTGGCAAATCAAAAAGATGTTTATTATCAAAGGATTCTAGGGGATCAAGTATCCGACATTTTTCGATTGTTCTTTGGTGTGCCTTTTTATGATATTTCCGCTATTATCAATACTAATTGGGATCTTTGCTAGGAAAAATGATCCTATAGGACTATGTAGATTTTATAACCAAAATTTAAATTTGCTAGCAAACAAACTTTTTTTTTATTTTGTAGAACTCACTAAGTTCTACAAAATAAAAAAAAAAGTTTGTTTGAATTGGATCATTGGATGGTTAGCAAATTTATAAAATCTATATAGTCTCGGAGGGTCATTTTCCTAGCAAAGATCTCAATTTATAAAAATTGCTCATATTGTATAATAATATTGTATAATAATATTGTATAATAATATTTTATAATAATATTTTATAATAATATTTAATAATAATATTTTATAATAATATTGTATAATAATATTGCATCAGGTACACGTAGACAACATTTAAACAAAAATGAAATAAATCTAGTATCCGATCTTCTTTATTTCTGTTTAACAACTCTGCTAGGTAATTTTATGAATAGATTTTTTCACACTTGTTATAAATGTTAATCATTTCGGTTTTCTGATTAAAATTTATCAAAGGTATTCAGACATTGGGCGAAGAATCTTGTGATATAATGCAGATTTCAGAAACATCTAAACAAGCCCCATCTATAAAGGTAAAGTGTAAATTGTTTCAGTATAACGCTGCCAGCTATACATTTTAAAAATTTTAAAATACGCCAGAATCGATCAATTTTAATATTCTGGCATGTGGTTTTTCCATATCTGTACACACGGGGTGTCACTAAACTACGTAGGCATTCACGTCCATCCACAGAGATAAATTCTCATAATAGTAATAATAGTAGTGATAAATTACGTGAACTTATTAACGCATTACTTGCAATTATTCCATCATTCCTAAAAAATAATATCCATGCATTGCACCTCGCTATATTTTATTTTTGCGGCGCATATTACAGTTTATCAAAACGAGCAGTGGGGATTCGATATGTAATATCAAATTCCAAATTTTTTTTTTATTGAAAATGTTCAGTTTTATATTATACGTTCTGATGTTATCTATCAGATATTTACCAGGCAGTTGAATCCTGGAGAGCAACGTATTGGATACGAAGTTCTCGGGTTTTTGCTTATTATTCAACTTTTTGTTCAATCATATCTTCAAGAAAGACGCGTAAAAACTGCTTCTGCGAAGAGTGATGGTTTAAACGATTATGATGAAGATGCTGAGTGTGTTAACTTGATGTTTATTGCTTTTTTTTTTTTTTAAAAAAAAAAAGATTCTCACAATTTCTTAACACAATAGTAATGAACCAGATTTTACTTTGATATCAGTATCAGACCTCACGCCTCAAGAAATTGCAGCTCGCAGATGCACTCTTTGTCTTTCACAGCGTAAAAATACGACGGCGACTACTTGTGGTCATTTATTCTGTTGGTCTTGTATTATTGAATGGTGTCAAAATAAGGTAATAAGAATATACTGTCCATTATATTGAGATTTTAAATTCAATATACTAAAAATGCATTATCTTTTCATTATTTAAAGCCTGAATGCCCATTATGCAGGCAATATGTTAATATTTCACATCTACTTCCTATTTATAATTACTGATATATATAGCCTGTTGTAAACAATTTTATAAAGTTTGTTCGGAAGTATGAAAATATAAATTTATATCAAAATTTATGGAAATCATCTATCTAATTTGTCATATTAGCTGCTTATTTCATCGGGCTTAAAATGTTTCTTGGTTTTTAAATACTTTACTTAAATAAAAGTCTTAGCACGACTTGCAAAATAAACGTTGTTTTTTAAACAAATTTATAATTATTATATTCCAGTTTGCTCTTTACAATCACTTAAATACTCAGTTTGCAGTGATACTATAGGATGTGGTTTGATAATTACGTCTTTAGATTTTAAATTAGAATAATTTAAATTTGGACTAGTGTATACTCGCGTTTATACGTATAAATTTGATTAAACATATATATACATGATAAATAATTATATAATTATTTTTAACTATAAAAAAAGTTTGTTAAGTTTTTTTTTGCTAGAATTAAATTTCGAAGCCCACCTGAAACCGGCTAGATTATGAGAATAGACAATATATGAGCGACGCTAAGTAAAAATGGACTTCAATCATATAAAACTCATATGATTGAAGTGCCATTTTCCCTTGGCGTCACTCATATGGCCTAAGATATTTATTCATAAATACACTTAGGAGATTACTGTACTCACTTACTAAATCAACACGAAAAATCTCAAATCAGCGTAACGGTAAATAAAATGAGACCATGGAGTAGCTTATCTGAAAATCATCCATTCTGTTTGTACAATCAAAATGGTACTGAAATTTTGAAATTTGTTTTCCAATTTTGATTACTACTATTTACGAATTAGGTGTACAAAAAGCGATAACGATAATGAGAAATATTATAAATACAGTATTTATCATGAATAATTTGGAATACATTGATTAAGTCAGCGTGAATAAAATAATCCCAAATAAAGACATTATGAATAGCTACTTGAAATGCATTAATTACATCACATAAAGGCTTTGTTCTCAGATTAAGAACTTTCGGCACGTGACTGATGCAAATTACGCCGCATCACATTACTATTAGTGATAATTAAAATTTCGCGAGAAATATCTTGTAACTTCTGTATCGTTAAAGATAATTTTTCTTCGCAATGCTCTAATCAAATTTGTGTTTTTTTTCCTTAAAAAAAAAAATTCTAGCCAATTCTCTTATTATAAACTTTGCATTTAATTTAGAAGAGAAAAAAAATCGCTCAGTATTAATCAGAGCATTGTCAAGAAAAAGTAATTTGAATTTTCTCTATGAATTATTATAAAACGCACCTATGGTGTTTTACACCTATGTATAATTTCTTTTAATAAAATTTAGGGTTAGGGTTAGAAATTAGAGAATTATTGTTTTTTTTATATAATATATATAGAGCTACTATAAGGGCCCGATAGGGCCCGATCTCAGTTCTCGTGAGGTTTTTGGGGGTCCTGAACATTTTTACTTAGAGGACCCGATCCCGTTTACTTAGTACGTTTTTGAGAAACGGGACCATAGGTGTGTTTTAGTAAAACTCTTTCTCTATTCTCTGTTTTTTTCTTCATTGAGATTCTCTTCCACGTAATAGAGTCATTTTTTATAATTTTTACAGTAAATTGTGAAAAAAAAATAAAAAATAAAAAAAAATAAATAGTTTTTTTTTTCTTGACTCATCATTCTTTTCTTCATGTAATAGAGCTATTTTTTATAATTAATTTAAATTACAATAAAAAATAAAAATCATCAATTAATTAAAATTATAAAAAATCAAAGTAACTATGAGAAAGAAAAATAACTAGAATCTTTAAGTAAAAATCATTGGCGAGCCTAAATTAGATCTATAGATTTTTACAATAATTATAAAAACAACCCCAAATTTTTAGCTATTATGCATCCTGTAATTCTGCAGATCTGCCATCTAAACGTTGACTATTGATATCGATATCGATATCGATATTAAAGTATTAACGTTAATCATATATTGAAGTTTTATATATTTGCAAGTATATATTATACATAATTTCATTTAACAATTCTGCAATCGACAATTTTATTAGATGAGAAAAATAGCATTTCAGGAAATACATGTAGGCATGTAGATTTTGTGAATAAAATTTATACTTACTAGCCATCTAATGATCTAATGATCTAATTTGTAATAGACTTTTTCTTTCCACTTAGTAAAGTTCACTAAGCTCTATGAAAGAGTTTATTCATTAGATAACTATATAGTATATTTAAATTTTATTCACCTTCGAAGTGTCATTTTTTCATTTTTAAGCAAAGATCTTATACTGTACATAAGCAGCCAATAAAGTTCAAGGGATCGATATTAAATATACAGTATATGGGGTATTATCTATTAAAACAGCCCTTTTTTACATATATTTCATTTTGAGATAATTGAGTTTAATCACTTGTTTTGATTTTCGGACTGATCCGGGATTAATCAAATTTCACGATTTTGATTGGTTAAAGGTAACAGGTGACTATCGGGTAATCTCGTGATGTGTTGGCCTTGGGCAGCTTCATGTAATTTTTCTTTTACATTATCTTGATTTTTTATTATGCAAATCGACTTTCATTTATAATTGAAAAATGTCAAGCATGTCAAAATTTATAAGAATCCAATAAAAACTCATTTTTCGAAAAATTGCAAAAAAGGGCTGTTTTAATAGATAACACCCCATATATCTGATATATATATATGTATATTATAAATACATACTATCTTCTATAGAATATCATACACGGTGTTAAATTATTTCAATATTTCGTTATCATCATGTGATTACATGATCCACTGACTAGTTCAAATTCATCATACATTAGACAATAGTATGTGATTTTTTTTTTTTTAATACGTAATAAAAAGTTTGATTTTTTTTCTAGTATTTTAAAGATTGAGGTGTAAAGAGTAGCTATAAGTACTGGTTGACCTTCCTTTTACAAAAAATTCAACCATGGGAATTCCAAAGTTCTTTCGATGGATGAGGTACTCTCCTTTATTTCGTTTTGTACTTACACGTTTCATAGAAACTTTATAATACCAACTGCATCTTATTAATGCAAATTACCCTTAATCATTTTTTTCCTTAGTGAGAGATATCCACTTTGCAGTCAACTGATACAAGAAAATAGGTAAGTATTTAAATTTTCGCGCTTGTTTTTTTCTCTTCTAATAACTATCTCTTTGATATCATTTTTTATTTAAACTTAGAATTCCTGAATTTGGTATGTATCATTTATTTTAAACAAAATTATAAAATATTTTAAATTCTGAAAAGTATTGATATTTATAGACCTTTTTTACAATATAAATTTATTCCTTAAATTTTATAGATAATTTATATCTTGACATGAATGGCATTATTCATCATTGCTCCCATCCAAATGATGTGGATGCTCACTATCGCATATCAGAAGACAAAATTTTCCTTGATATATTCAACTACATCGATCATTTATTTACAAAGATTAAACCGAAAAAATTATTTTTTATGGCAATAGACGGTATTTATCCTTAAAATTTTTAATTTATACTTTAATGATAAAATAAAATTATATATATTTTTTCTTTTATTTTAATAGGTGTTGCTCCAAGAGCTAAAATGAATCAACAACGAGGTAGACGATTCAGAACAGCTAAAGATGCTGCTGAAGCAGTTCGAAGAGCTGAATCTAAAGGAGAGTCTTTGCCAAAAGAAGCACCGTTTGATAGTAATTGTATTACACCAGGCATGCTTTTTTTTTTTTTTTTAATTTCTTATGTTTAAAATATTAATAATTTCGATATTTTATGTGACAGTTTTTTATAATATTTTTATCTAGGCACGGAATTCATGTCAAAGCTTTCTCGTCAACTTGCATATTTTATTAATAAAAAAGTATCAGAAGATGCTAACTGGAGAGGCATACAAATAGTATTATCTGGGCATGGTGTACCAGGAGAAGGAGAACATAAAATAATGGAATATATTCGTAATGCTAAAGCTCAATCAGATTATAATCCTAATGTTAGACATTGTTTATATGGATTAGATGCTGATTTAATAATGTTAGGGCTTTTGAGTCATGATCCTCATTTTGCTTTGCTTAGAGAAGAGGTTACATTTGGACCTAGCAGCAAAAAGAAGAAGCATGGGTATGTTTAACAAAAATCTTACAAATTATTTAATTTAATTTATACTTAAAAATATATATATATATTATATTTTAAAATAAAATATTAGACGAATAGAATCGCAAAATTTCTACTTAATGCATTTATCACTCTTACGAGAGTATCTAGATTTGGAATTTTCCACTCTTCGTGAATCTCTTCCTTTCGAATATAATCTCGAAAGAATAATAGACGACTTTATTTTGTTGGCGCTTTTTGTCGGCAACGATTTTATCCCACATTTGCCTAATCTTCATATTGCTGAAGGGGCACTTGGTTTGATGTTTAAAGTTTACAAAAAAGTTTTACCACAAGCTGGTTAGTCGTAATTTATACCGTGATTATTTCTCATTTTTCTTCTATCAAACCACATATATATATATACTTTTGCCTCTTTAGGTGGTTATATTAATGATGGAGGAATATTAGATTTAGAAAGATTAGAGATGATATTTAATGAATTAACCGTTTTTGAGAAAGAAACTTTTGAAGGTGAATTTGATGATATAAAATGGTTCAAAGGAAAGCAACGAAAAAATATAGATCAAGTTGAAAAGGATAAAAAAAAGAAGAAATTAGGTATGTATTTATAGGTATGTCCAATCGCGACGTATATATTAAAAAAAATTTTTTTTAATTACCATTATACAAAAAAATATATTCATTTTACACCATTTTTTAGTAATTACTCCCAAGCAACAAGAAATTTTCAAGCAGATGAAAGAGTTGGTTGAATCACGATCAGAAGAACCTATTCATTTTCCTGTTGATTATCCAGCACGAGATCGTACTTTCATTAAAAATTTAGCAAAAGATTTAGCTATTCAGCATTCTGTAGAATATGAAGATGCAGGAGATAAACATGTTTATGTAGAATATGATTCTGAAGATGAATCTGAAGATGAAATGAAAGAAATGAGAGAAAAAGTATTTAAAAAATATGAAAACGCTGAGGTTATTGAGGATGAAGATGTAGAAGCTTTTGAGGAAAAAGAAAGACAACAATATGAAGCGAAATTTATTGATTGGAAAAAAGAATATTATTTGGGAAAGATGAATATCGAATATGAAAATCTGGATGGCCTAGTCGGCTCCTATGTAGAAGGATTACAATGGGTATTACACTATTATTATAATGGTGTAGCATCCTGGGGATGGTTTTATCCATATCATTATTCACCGAAAGTATCTGGTATATCGAGATTATTATTCATAATTGTATTATTTATATGATTGAATCTAACATTTTATCTTTTCTATATTCAGATTTGTACGACTTAGGAAGATTTGATATTAAATTCGAACTTGGTAGACCCTTTAAACCTTTTGAACAATTAATGGGTGTTTTACCCGAAGGAAGTAAAAAACTTTTACCATCGCCATACCAGGTGTTGTATTCAAGTCAAACGTCTTTACCAATATGAATTTTCTTCACATAATCTCACAAAATTGATCTATTTAGGATCTCATGACAGACCCTGATTCGCCGATAATAGACTTTTATCCTAAAGACTTTGATCTTGATATGAATGGAAAAAAGCAAGATTGGGAGGCCGTCGTTAATATTCCATTCATTGATCAAAAAAGACTAGTCTCTGCTCTTGATTGTAATAATCGATAATCTTAACATTTGTGTGAATACAGTCGACTCTGGATATAACGAACTTTTTTATAACGAACTCACTTTATAACGAACTTTTTTTAGCAAATTTATTATAGGGTTCGATATAAAAACATAGTAAATTCTCTATAAGGAACTTTTTAAAAATTTTTACATATAGAACCCTCAGGGTTCGTTATATGCAGAGTTGACTGTATTCTTATAATATAAATACATTGTAAATATTATACTTATTGAACTTTTTTGATATATTAGCCAAAGAACATTTATTAACCGATGAAGAAAAGCAAAGAAACAAATTTGAAGAAAGTCTCATGTTCACATACGATCAGAACTTAAACGAAAAATATCCGTCTTCTTTACCAGATTTTTTCCCAGGCAGGTTTACGCAATAATATCACTATTTATATTGTTCATTAAATTAGTGATTTTTTTTTTTACCTATCCAAAATCTTTTAGAAAATTATGTTAATATTTTTATGTTCAAATACAGATCTTAATCATTGCCATTGTCGAATGGAAACTTATAATCTCCCTACTTTAAATGGTTTATATCTTAACAAAGGCTTATGTGATGGTGTTAAATTAGGAATGAAAGCTATGGCCGGGTTCCCATCATTAGAAACAATTCCTCATACTGGAGTGCTAAGCAGACATGGTGTTAACGTTTTTAATTCAGAAAGCAGGTATAGAAACTAATTAATTATTTATTTATTTATTTATTTGTTTTATATGGTTATTATAAATGCCATGTATGACTATTTCTTAAGATAATTCAAGTCTCGGCCTTTTATGAGTTCGTTACACATAACCTCTATTTATTTATTTTTTCCTTTGGTAGAAATGAAACTATGGTTATTACACTTGTGAATGAGTATGCTGATATGAAAGCGCAGGATATAGCAATAAAAACTCTTGGCAAAAGAATATTTGTTGGTATGAATGATTTGTTTGTTAAATAGCTTGACCTCGTTTGCACTTCAATATTATCCTTGAATCTTATGAATCACGGTTTTTAGGTTGGCCTGTTCTCCAAGAAGCTTTCGTGCAGGCTATTTCCGATGAAAATTTCAGATATGAATTGTCACATTACAATAGTCAAAGACAAGATTACTTTAAGAATCACCATTTCGTTAGGAATACCAGGAATCCTCAAGAAGTTATCAAAATTCAACATAGGCAAGACGTGCTCGAACACTGGCGTCGAAAGGCTGACAAATTGGAACAAAATTATAACAAAAGATATGGAACTATCACAGGAACTGTGGAAATCTTAGCTCATGTTTTAATGCTAAAAGGTAGCATATAATAATAATTTTGTGATATACATTAGACTTATTGGTTATTCCTCAAAGTTAACAGTCTATAACTTGCTATGTTATTAAGGTCTAAGGAGACAGAGCAACGGTGCATTGGTAAAGGAATATGCAAGTCCAAGTGAAGAAATGGAATATGCTATTCAGACAACTGTGAATAGTGTTGAATGCGAAGATCCCCGATATGAAGAAAAGCCAGCAACTCAAGTAGCGGAGGAATTTCCGATCGAAACCCAAATTTTCTTCCTTGGTAGTCCATATTATGGTTGTCCAGGACTAGTTGTCAGTAATGCTAAAAAAAATTTAGCAGTGAAATTGGTGTGTAAATTTTTGGAACAAAGTTGGTTTATTATAGGCACTTTTTGATTAACATATTATTTTATAAGGTTGTTGATCCAAATAATATTGTTGAACCTGATTTCGGCAAAAAAATTGCGAATGATTTTGATAATCGTGTGA
Source organism: Dentiscutata erythropus (assembly GCA_910591965.1). NCBI lineage: Eukaryota > Fungi > Glomeromycota > Glomeromycetes > Diversisporales > Gigasporaceae > Dentiscutata > Dentiscutata erythropus. Next base: position 14,975 of record CAJVPY010000781.1, read on the forward strand.
AATATCTTCCTTCTTTTCAGGTTGCAAAAAGATTAAGCATGAATGGGTTAACCTTGAGTAAATTAACAGCTAGTTTATATGTGATTTGTAAGTCAACTGATCAGCGGGTCAACCTTGGACTTAATTTAAAGTTTGAAGCAAAAAAACAAAAAGTGTTGGGATATACAAGAAAGTCACGAGATTCTGGGTGGGAATATAGTGAGAAAGCGATTGAGATTTTGGCACAATATAAGGTAACAGAATATTTACTATAAATGTTAATCTTCATATATATTAACAGAATCTAAAAATTCATAGGAAAAATTTCCGGAATTCATTCAAGCTCTTGAAGAAAAACACAAAGATGGTAGCTATGTGCCTTATTTATTTATTTTTTTTTATAAACGCTAGAATATTTGCTCTCTTCTAAACTCAATATTATTTAGAAATTTATTCTGCTGAAGATTTTTATCCTAAAGAAGAAGCTGTTTCCAAAGTTCATGCTATAAAAGATTGGTTGAGAACTGTCGAAGTAAGAGACTTCGAGAAAGTATCGCTTGATGCCGAAAGATTAGACAAGGTATAAATATTCCAATGTCATATTTCTTTATTAAAATAGTAATCTATATTGACTCAATTACATAATTATATATACTGTTATTAGGAAGCAATAGCAAAAATAGAACAAGCAGCAGATGAATTTACTAATAAAAATTCTTTCAAAAAACTCGTTGTTCAAAAAATTCCAAGAGATGTATGTTGGATAACGATTTATAATGTCTGTTTTTATATCATTTCTTCACAAAAATGAAAATTAATCCAAACTAAGTTTTGGTTTCATTTAAGGTATTATTGAAACCATCACACTCTTCAACACGTTTACAAGGTCAAAAATTTAGCCTTGGTGACCGTGTTATATTTGTTCAGGATTCTGGAAATGTTCCGATTGCTGCTAAAGGTACAGTGGTTGGTATTGAGAAAAACAATATTGATGTGGTTTTTGACGCTTCATTCATGAGTGGTTCAACGTTGGGAGATAGGTCTGTACATCTTATATTAGAACTCGATGCTAATATACATATGTTTAACTTAAATTTTCTCATTTTAAATAGATGTTCTCAGTACCGTGGTATGTCCGTACCTGGGTCTGCTCTTCTTAACTTAACAGATATGCAATTCATTGATCACAGAACAAATCATAGCAATGGAATTGTTGGATCAAGATCAATAAATTACACTTCAAATCAACCACGATCATCCTTAGGACAGAATGGTCATTCTAACCACCATAATTCATACTATGGTGGGCGTGTTGGCAATAGTAAAAATCATAATATGTATTTAAATTCGAATCACAACATAAACGGTTCACAGAATGTGAGAGCAATTATGAGTTCCAACCGAGTTCGTAGTGATGGCTATATATCAGCCTCATCAACGTCTTTATCACAACGATCGACCTCACAAATGTACGGTCTTTCGAATAAATATATACCGATTCAGAATCATGCCCCCAGTCATTACCGTAATGCATTCAACGGAAATATAAGAGGTGGAAATGGGAATGGTTTTTTACCGAGGGGTAACGCTGGTGGGCGTGGAGGACATTATAGCAATGGTGTGAACGGCTTTACACCCAGAGGACGGGGAAGAGACGACGGGAAAACATAATAGCACATAAACTATTATTTGACTTTTTGGTTACTATAGAATTAGAATTGGTCTATTTTCACTTTCTTACTATTCGATACTGCTATTGTAATACTCATTAGCAATTAGTCCCACCTGTAATTTATTTTTATGTAGTTACCTTCATTTTAACATTCACATTCCTTTGATTCATGTGCAAATGATTCGTTTGATGTGTAAGATTTCTGATCCGATTTGTTTTTAATAATTATAACACTACTGAAACGATATCTGGATCAGAACGTCGAAAATATTCATTCAATCGCCCTGATTATAATGAAGGATTATCATTTTATGTTGTGAAAATTAACCAATATTTAGGCGAGTAAAAAGAAAGCAATTAATCAGAAAATTAATTATCAAGATTTTTTTTTTTTTTTTTAAAAAAAAAGTGTATTTATAACTGATAACGCATGTATATACGTATCCAAAAATTATTGATTTACAGTTCGATACTCCGGGTCTGAATTCCTCGAAATTGTGGCCGGCAGTGTCAGAATTATTTTTACACAGAGATTAGCTGAAAGCTTAATCATATGGTATTAGTAATCGAAATAAAGCAATAAAAATAAAGCGTTTATAAAAATGTACTGTATATATGAGTGACGCCAAGGGAAAATGGAACATTGGTTTATCATTGATTATTTATTTAAACTATAAATGTTAAACCAATGTCCCATTTTCCCTTGGCGTCACTCATATGTAAATATCATATATATATATATAGTATACGGTGCAAATCATCTAATCGCATCAAAAATATAATAAATGTTGCGCCACTAAGCAAATCATTAATTAAAATAATATAGTACACGACACAATAATCAATGCATATATATTTCAGAACAAAACTACATACGTAGTAGTTTCTAATTTTTAATCAAAAAACCCAAAATTAAGATCTTTTCTTTAAATTTTAAGAAGATAATGTATTTTTATATGCTAAACAAATTTACTTAGAGCATAAAGATATTATTCATTAATAGAATTTTGATTTATATTGTTTTTTTGACAATTTTATTAGTAAAATTATAATAAATGCTATGATTTTCAAAATTTTACTATTGAATTATATCTTAATACTCTAAGTAAATTTGGTTTTGTTTTTTTTAAAAATTTGGCAGTTATGCCAAAACTTTATTAGGCTTAAGTTAACAAACTATATTGTCAACTAATTTTTTTTTACCAAAACAATTGCTTTGGTCACCTAAGTTACAAGTTTTGACTAACCCAGTTGCAACAAATATGTATCTATGTTCAACCCACTATAGTAGAATTTTATCTCTTTACTTATCTTTCCTGCTATCAAAAAAACAAATAAATTACTAAATAGCATTTACAGGCATGTTATAATTGTTAATTTTCTTAAGACTTTCTTTTTCCTAATATTCAAGCAAGAAGATTTCATAATCCTTGTTTAAAGAATAACAAGTATATAAAAAAAACTAAACTAAAAAAAGTAAAGTAAAAAAAAAGAAAATACTACAAAAACCTAAATATAATCCAAATATAAAAAAAAGAAATAAAACAAAAAAGATAAAAAAAAGAAAAGGCCAAAAAAAAAAAGAAAGATATGAATATGCTATTTTCAAAAAAATGAACTTCTAATTGTTGTGCCCATATATGGTAATAAAAAATTATTTAATACTCCTAAAACAATCTCTACCTTTGTTTTACTTTGATATTAAAATAGTTTTATATTGTAGGGAAGACAAAATTTTTTTTATTTACTCTACAGATCTGCTATGTTATTCACTATAATTCATATATATAGAATGTGACTTCTTTATGACTAATTATTCCCGATTTGGTTATATAAGCAATGTCGATCCTTTGTAGAAAGTATACTGAACCTCCCACATTTTGAAAAAAATTTCAAAACAAATACTAAAAAACTTGGTGGGAATATAATAAAGTAGTTTTTGAAGTTAGGTATTTTAAATTTTCTAAAAGAGTGTCTTAAAAAATTCATTTGTTATTCCTCTTCTATTATGTTGCCTATGCTTGATTTTATTGACAACATGGTCTTGCTTTTTTCAAAGCACCACTTTCTTCAAAATTTTGTATACAAGGGTACTACCTGCTAGTTAACTTGTTTACTAATACTTTTGATTTGCATGCCAAATATATAAAGGAGTCCCTGAGTATAGCAGTTGACCTTTACAAGAACCATCTTCATAGTGCCTTCTTTTTCTTCAACAAAATTTTTGTTTTTGTTCAGTGGGAAAATTTGGTACAAGTAATTGTCAGAAAGAGTTTTAATATGTTTTATAATAAGTAAATTTGTTTAATACAAAAAAATAAATTATTCTAGTATAGTTAATTTTATTTTTCTTAAAAATTTTAAAAAAGATGCTTAATTTTGAATTTTTGATCAAAAAAAACAAAATTAAGCATCTTCTCTTTAAATTTTAAAATAAATAAAATTAACTATACTAGAATAATATATTTTTGTACTGAACAAATTTACTAATAAATATTATAATTTTCAAAATTTCTACTATTAATTATATTCTTATATTCTAAGAAAATTTGTTTAGTACATAAAAATATATTATTTGGCATAGTTAATTTTTATTTTTTCTAAATTTAAAAAGAAGATAAAGAAGATGCTTAATTTTGGATTTTTTGATCAAAAATTCAAAATTAAGCATTTTTTTAAAAATTTAAAAAAATATAAAATTAACTATACTAGAATGATATATTTTTATATACTAAACAAATTTATTTAGAGTATAAAGTTATTATTTATTAATTGGTGATCCACCAGTCAACTAGAAAATATTCATAGTAAAATATAACTCAAATTACTTATAAAAATTGAAAGTCTTCAAATATGTCATGTGTATATTTGAAGATTCTCAATTTTTATAAGTAATTTGAGTCACATTTTACTATAAATATTCTCTAGTTAACTGATAGATCACCAATTAATAGAATTTTGATTTATATTGTTTTTTTGGTAATTTTATTAGTAAAATTATAATAAATATTATAATTTTCAAAATTTTATTCTATATAAAATTGATTTAGTATATAAATTTATATATAATTCAAACTTAGTTTGCAAACTTTAAAATCAAATCAAACTAAACTTGTATTTAAAATTTAATTTGATTTAAGTTTGAAATAGACAAGTTTGAGTTTGGTTTGAGTTTGAATTTGTAAAAAATTTAAAGTTTGAGTTTGGTTTAATTTAAAGTTTGTCAAACTCAAATCAAACTCAAATCAAATCTCAGAACTCTATAATTAACCAATAAAATATATAATTTTTAATTAATACTATAATATTAGAAAATAAAAAATAAAGAAGCTTACAAACTAATAGATATACACGAAAAAACTTATTATTAATATGTAGAGAGTAGATAGATATGTATAAAGTGAGCAAATAAGATAGTTATTACTAATAAACTCAAACTATTAAAGAATCTATCATATAAGATATAATAAAACTTTAACTACTAATTTATATTAACAGGCTCAAACACACTACAAGAACCAACCAAATTTAAATATTAAATATAGATCTTCTTGTTAAAGAGCTTGTATCTATTCAAATTAAATAGTTAAAAATAAAAGCTTATTTAAATCTAATATAATAAAATAGTTTTAAATAAAAACATTTTTGATTAAGCAGTAGATATATTTTGCCTTCTAAGTAAAGTTTGCAGAGATACTGATATTACTAATTTTTTTTGTATAGTAAATATATATGTTTTATTAAAACAAAAAAATAGTAATTTTTTATTATAGTGCAAAACAGCAAGAGATATCCAATTTATACATATAGATGCCAATTTTTGGTGCTTATATAATCAACTATAATTGGCTAATTTTTGAGTAATTAATTTTGATTGGTTAAAAACCTATATGTTTTTTTTTTTTATATTAAATGTCAATTTTTTTAACTCATATAAACTTTAATTTCTTATAACTTTTTTAAAACAAAAAACCTTTAACAAAAATGTAGTTTATCTAAAAATCTATCAATTTGTCAAAAGGTTTTTTGATTTAGCTTGTTTTAAAAAAACTATAACAATTTAAAGTTTATTAATAGATGTTGGATGTCTTTTGCTATCCCGCATTGTAGTAAAATATTATGTTCCCAAAAAGTACTTTAAAGTGTATAAATAAGTTACCTGGGCAATTGATTTACATCAGCCAATTAGATGAATGTTCTCCTATAACCCTTAACCAAACAAAACAGCAGGAATAGTGCCCATATATAGAACCTTGTTCAACATTACACAATATATAAAATTTTTTTTATATACTTTTAAAATACATTAGATATCTTGTATTACTTGCTTGCATAATAAACTAAGTGCTAATATATTACTAAGTAAACTTGAAGCTTTCATATCATAGAACACAATATCTGCTAAATCTCTTTAAATCCCACTGTATTAACTTTATATTCTAAATGGAAAATGTTAAGAATATAAAAAGTTTGGCATATCAAAGTTTTATCAATTAAAAGACAAAACATAGAAGGAAATCTAAAGTAAAGATTTGGTAAAAAAAGGTAAAATGAACATATGATACTTTGTAATCATTGTTATATGAATTATGTGTCAAACCCTCTTGAAAGAAGAAATAAAGCTACTAATAAAGAAATTCTAAAAGCAACTAAAATAGATATTACAGAAACAGAAACAGAAGAAATAAGCATATTTAATAATTTTGAACTTATTGAAGTCATAAAATCTATAGTAAAAATTCTTTATAATAGAGAAGTTAAAGAAAAGCAAAAGCTCATTTATAATTTTGATGAATTATGGAAGCTACTTGAAAATCAAAATTCTAACTTGGGTTGTTTTTTTAAACAATTATATTTAGCAACACACCCATTGGATTGTAGCAGTCAAATCATAAAGCATATGAAAAAAATTATGATTTTTATTTGCTATCTTCTTGCTTTATTAAATAATATACAAATTAATACTTTTAAGTCGGATTTTGCATTCGGCAGAAACAAGTAGCAAAGGCTTAAATACAATAGCAAATATCAGCATAACTACAATGTCGAGAACTGTAAATAGAAAAAAAAAAGATATCAGAAACACACAAAGAATATATTAGAAATAATCCTATAGAGCATTTAAACAATACTCTTATACTTAATATTAATGATTACTATAATATTTATGTTCAACACCCCATACTACCGCTACCTCTTTACTAACTCATATAGCAACAATCATAGTGAATCTATGCTTAATATTAGCTATACCACGTAGTCAAGTATTTAATTCTAAAATTGTGAATAAAGAATTAATCATAAGGAATATAGATAAGAATTTTATTGTAAATCTTGGTATTCCTTATTATAATTATATGAAAAATTGTATAAATAAAGAATATACTAACACCAAGCTATTAGAAAAACTTACTTTGTATAGCTATAATAATAGATTAGCAGAAAAAAAAGTGAGCAATATATTAAAAATTATATTCTTTTTAATTTTGTTAAATGCAATTTGAAGGGAATTGAAGGATATTTAGATTCATTTTAAACTGTATACAAGCAAGAGCCAATACCGGAATATCTATCCAAATTCATGGTTCCTGTTGCTGCAGACTGGCCTAGTCAATTCTATATCCATAAAGCTATAGTACAGAAAGTTCTTTTGGATAATCAAAATATTTCTGAATTTATCATGATGTTTCTACCTATAATAGGTCCTTTTCACGTTTCATTGAATAGCCACAAACTTGTTTTTAAGAAAAACTTGTACTTGTTTAATGATATTTATAAAATCATATTTGAAATTTGTAAGAATCTTGGTAAGAAACCATGGCCATAGAGAATTGATTTAATTCTCTATATAATGCATTTGGTGTGGTTTGAAATAGCTAATTTCATTTATTCAAAATTCAGTCATACATACAAAAATATAGAATTTTTATATTTAACTAACCTTTTTAGTAATTTAGTTTCTTTGGTTTTAGATATTTATATAATATACTATCAAGAAAGAAACTGGCTAGCCTATAAGAAGGCTTGCATATGTTGTTGAAGTAATTTTTTTTTTACAGTTTGATAGAAAAAATTATAAATTACACTTTTGATGTTCTTTTCAGATATTTTTTATTGGATAGAAACTAATCCAGTCTGGGAATATACTATAAATAGATAGTGCTAATCATATATGAAAATAAATCGTCAATTAACTGATTCTAAAATTTCTAAAGTATAATCGTTGATTAATCAAATTAGTTAAAGATTTTTTACTTTTGCTTCATTTTTAAATTTATTTTTATTTTAATTATTAATTTTAAAATCAAAAATCTAAAACTATACTGTATCTACTATATACTATAAATCTTTATATTATATTACAAGTTTACAAGCTTTTATACTACATCTTAAATCTAATTGCTATATTTATTCTAAATCTACTAACTCTATGCTATATTTATCTCAAATTTATCTATTATTTTACAATTATCAAGTTTACCTAATTATCTACTATACTCTTTCCTGTGCTTATTTCAATTCTCAAGCTATGTTTATATTATACTATGTCTAGTAGGGCAAAAACAAGAGTCCTGGGGTAAAAACCAGTAAGGTATTCAGAATTGGTTCCTTACCCCCTCTACAATCCCTTCTAGATATATTTAATCATATATCGAATTCATGCTCTAGATTACGCTAGAGCTAGATCCTGTTAACTTACTCT
>CAJVPY010000782.1:0-23328 GCA_910591965.1 Dentiscutata erythropus
TGATAAAATATGTAAAGCCGGTGCTAAAATTAACATTGGCCTACTGCTTGTACTAATAAAGTGCCAAGGGCCTAAGTAGTCATCTTAATATTTAAAAAATAATAATAATAATAATAATATAAATTATTAATATATAATGACAAATCATATAAATTATATTATTATATCATTTACATAATATTATTATCCAATACTAAATCTAAATGCTAAAGTAAAATTTAATTGGATTTTTAAATTTGTAAAAATGTTAATTAAAGTAGTAACAAATATTATATAATATTTTAAAAAGAGTAAGTTAGCTAAATTTTTATATTATAAATAATCACTTGGCATGAAAATTAGTAAGAAGAAAAAGCATTTGTTTACTGATTTTCAAGACAATACAACAGTGCTAAATACTACTAGACAACAAAAAAGACATAGATACAAGGTAGTTTCATAATAGCTAGTCAACTTGCAAATAAAAAAGAGCAAAACTCCAAAAAATACAGTTAGAGTAATTTCAAAAGCAGAACATGGCAAAATTGAACAGAAAATTTTATAAACAATAAAAGTTAGTTCTGCAAAAAAAAAAAAGCTTAGATAGAATGTCAGACACAATTATTTTTAACATAGAGGTACTAAAACTAAAGGTACTCTAGCTCTTAAAAATTTTACTTAATTCTTTAATTTTAGAAAAAATAGCATTAACCCTGTAGTGTAGATCTTTGGTACAACACAAGATTATTACACAAAGCTACACAGAGATACACAAAATCAACAACCTATAGTTCATATAAAAACATGTAAAAAACATGTAAAAACATATAAAACACATGCCTTAATTAAAGCTTAAGTCAAAGTTAAAGAGTCATATTAGATATCATTTCAGTACACAAGTCATATGATAGAAACAATGCCAGCACTCCAGAAGTATAGAAACTTCTTTAACCAAACTGAAGAGGAGAGACTAGCATTACATAAGGAACAAAACTCAACCTTAGTTAAACAGGACAATTACATTGCAGAGTTTCTAGGTACTAAAGATATACACTTTATAGCAATTTTATATGAGGTTGTTGAAAGGTATAATTGGGTCCAAAGCTATCTGACAAGGAAAAAATTCTACTTGAGCATAATAATAGTATAGAGTTAATACAAAAAAAAGATATTAAACTCAATTTAAATCTCACAGATATGAAAATTAATTATATGAAACCTGTGATTATATCTAAAAATTATGGCAATAACACAACTTGCAATAATAATAGTATCTCTTATAAAAAGAGCCTAGTAGAACAAAAAAATAGTGATGATTTACATGAGCATGATCAAGAGACAAGAGTAGATATGCTTATTTAAAATAAGATTGGTACTTTAAATTATAGTCTTGAAGAGGTTTTAGCCAAGAACATATCTGGGTCTACAAAGTTAGAAGACAACCAAAAAACAAGAGAATATCTATAACTTAATATGGGCCCCAAGAAATAAATACATATCAGAAAAATATACACATGAATCACTATATTTTTTTACTTTGTGGGACCTTCCAAGAGATATAAGTGAAGAAAGAATTAAGAGATTTCTTAAATACTTCGGTGTAGTAATAATACTGGTATAGCAATACAACTTTACTACCAAAGCTGCTTTTATCAAAATTGTATTGAGTATAGAAAAAAGAAAAAACTTCTTAAAAGAAAATTGGTCAATATATTTAAATTAGAGTAAAACTTACCAAACAACACCCAGGAAATTCAATATTAAAGAATTAGAAAATCAAAACAAATTCAAAAGCATGTTCTACAATATACCAATATTTGCTTTCGACAGCTTACTTCTCAGACAGTTAAAAAAATTCAAAGTGCAGGCAGTACATATATTAAACAATTGAAATGGTAATCAGTGCAGAAGGGCACATGTATATTTTAAATCTGAAGAGGACTTGTTACAAGTACAAAAATTAGGTCTCTATTACTATAGCACCAAACTGGAGTAAAAAATGCCTATAAAAGATGGTGAGGACAAATTTCCTATTCACATTTAGTATAATATAAATGGAGAAATTTCGCAACCAGATCAAAGCAGACACAGTTTATATACAAGTAGCAAAGGCAAAAAAACACATATTAAATATAATAACAATTTAAAGAACCATAACCACAAAAGAAAAAATAACAAGACAGAGGTTTTGGCAGATAAGAGGAGAAAAATAAAAGCTAACAAGATAATTACTTCTAGAAATATAGCTGTTACACCTTGCATAAACAGGAAAAATATACCACTATCTGAAAGCAATAGAAGTAAAGAAAATATTCTTTGTGATATCAAAAAAGCCTCAGATTACTATGAAAAAAATCCTATAACAAGAAAAGTAGCGACAACAGAAATGCAAATTGAGTCAGGGGTTCACATGCTGAAGCAAAAAAAAAACATCCAGAACACAATTCTTGAGCAAATTCTTCAAAGACTTAATGTGATAGAGCTGAGGCAAAAAAGCCTGTGAGCTCAGAATCACTTCTAAAAGTTGCTACAAGTATTTTTATAGAAAAAAGGAGCCGGGAAAAGGAAAAAAAGTATTCCTGAACCTATCTAATGCAGAGGAGAAATAAGATAAAAGAAATAGTAGAGTTCTGAAGATAGCAGTGTATAATATTAATAGGTTAAAATCACGTAGTTATCAATTAAATTTGGTTTTAGTATGGGCTACACAAGAAAGATTCAATTTGATTAGGTTGACAGAGACTAATATACAAAAGCATACAGAAAACTTCTTGATGAAAGATAGAGACAATTATTAAGGAATTTGGGCTTGTACAGATATAAATAAACTTAAGGGTTCAGGTGTAGATTTATTTGTCAGCAAAAGAATATTGGGAAAGTAGAAAAGATAAATGAATTTCTATTAATTATAAACTTTTATTTACCAAACAACATCACACTCTTGGTTATAGTAATATACCTTTCACCAAGCAACAGTAAGGTAATAAAAAAAATTAAGGCTAAGATCTGTGACAAGATTGCATTTTATGATAAAACAAACTCTGTAATTTTAATAAGTGACTTCAATTATGTAGTAGATCCACATTTAGACTGGGCAAGGCTATCTTCAATACAAAAAAGTCTACTCTTGCATTGGTGGCTAATTTCTAGAGAGTACAAAAACTCATTCAGATTTTGCAATTTAGAAAGTAAAATATATATATGAAGTAATTTTATAACAGTAAGAATAGATTAAATCTAGGTAGTGAACTGTTTAGCTCAACACGTAGAGACAGCAAACATCATTAAAATGCAAACAATTACAGGTAGTGACCATGAGATAGCTTTTGTTAATATCAAAATAAAGTCACATAGAAGCTCAAAAGAAGATACATCAAGTAAAGCATATTTAGCAGTGTGAACAAAGTAGTTACTTGATTAAACAAAAGAAGAGGAATGACAAAACTATAGAGCAACATTGTGGAAGCTTCTAGATAGCAAAATTTTATCCTTTCTAAAAGAACAATATATAGATATAAATATAGCTTCTTCACCAGATATATTGAATAGAGTCAATCAAATATGAAAAACAATTAAAGAGGTTATTATTAAATTAGCAAAGCAAAATCTCCCAAACAAAAAGATTAAACCCTCAAAGAGAGCTGTCAGGAAAACAAAAAAGAAAAACTTGTAGTTAATAGTAGCATATAATTTGGAAAAAGTTATAAGAGATTTTAAAAAAGCAGAAAACGTATCTAATAGTAGCTTAGTACTGCAATGGAATAGAAGTTTAGAAAAAATAAATAAATCGATGGGTAGTGAGATTATATTGGTTATAGACTTCAATACTGAAAGCTGGTTAGAAGAAGCAAAAGTACGGTGGAAAGCTTTTGAAGGCAAAGTGGTTACTGAAGAAAATTTGCAAATTAAAAAAGAAATTAGAGTGTGTGTTGAAAAAAAAGTGCAAATGATTATTAAAGAACAAAAACAAATATTAACAAGCTTGCTAGAAAAGTCAACTTCCAAGGTGATAATTGACAGAGTATATACTGAAGAGGCAAAGAATGCCTGGCTTAAAACAAACTCTAAAGAGGTGCTTAGAATTACCAAAGAGCACTTTCAAAATCAGTTTCACAAAAGAAGCACAAACATAGCCTTGCTGAACAAAGATTGGCATCAAGAATACAGTTCTATTACATAAGTACAAGAGAGTTGGTACAACTCATTACTCGAGCTAATCGAATTAAAAGAATGAGAAGCAATATTAAGAGATAGCAAAATGAACTAAGCTTCAAAAAATCTCAACAATTATATACTCTTTTATTAAGCAAGCAAAATTTTAATAGTAATCTATATTAAAAATTATAAGCATTTCAATGCAAATTAACTCATATATTTTATATTACTAAAATAGCAAGTTTCAAGAGCAGAAAGTATTAGTAGCAGTATTTTAGAAAGCTAAACCAACTTCGCAATTTATTTGTCCACTTTTTATTAGAAGTTAGCAGCATCTAGCTATTTTAAACTAGAGGAGAAAAAGTATATATTAATAAGTAGATTTGAATTAGTTGCTTAATTTAAAATCTCAATACAATAGAACTCTTTCTAATGATCATTTGAACTACATTTTCTGAAAAACATTTTACTGCAAAAAGAGACTTTACAAGCCAGCACTTGATATACTAAACAATAAGTTAGCATCTATTATTTAGAAATAGTTCTTATATGCTACTTGCTGACAGACTCAGAGTTTATTACTCACTACATAGTCTCAGCACTTGTCATTTAGAAGTAGTTTTCATATACTACCTGTCAACAAGCCCAGAATTTATCACTTACTAAAAAAATGGTAAGCAGGTATTGGGTAGTAGGTCTTGACTATAGAAAAGAAAACTTATACTCCTTTAAATTGGTTTGAAGCTCAAGTGGTCCTTTTTTACCTCTCATTGTTTTTCTGTTAGTTTTCAAAATTTTTTTATAAAAAGTGGGAATTTGGCTTACTTCCTTCAAAAAATCAGTATTGTTTATTTACCAAATCTAGATAAACTGGTAAATAACAACTATGTATTTAGAGACAAATACATTGCACAAACCCTGGAACAAGTCCCAGTCAAAAAAGGAATCCTTGGTAGTGGCAGCAAGTGGCTTGAGACACAAGTACCCAAGTAATGGCACTTTTATGGAAATGTTGCGATTTTTGTCATCATTGGTGCTGTATATGGAGAGTTAGATCCTAGTACAGCAGCAGCACTTGGCTTGAGATATGGACTAGATTATTAAAAAGATTCAGAAATGAGTTAGAGTGAATTTTAAGGTTAAGTTTAGTCTTACAACAGAGATATACAAATGTTGTATTTGGTATATAATTTTTAAATTACCTGGCATGAGTTATAATAAGTGTCGGATTACTTAATGTTTTCTTTTTTTTGTTTGTTTTATCTATTTTTATTTATATTAAAATTGGTTTGGGTTTTCTTTTCCTTTTTTTTTCTTGTTGTTCATTTTCTCTTTTGAGTTTTGTTTTCTTTTTTAGAACAATTTCTATTTGTTTTAGTTATAAGAGAGCCTTTAGGAATTTTTTTTAAATTTATTTTTCTTTATAATTTGGCATATATGTTAGTCTTATGTAAAAGTAGGAGGTAATATAATCTACTGGGATCTAAGTGGATTGAGTTCAGAAAAATATTACTAAAATTTTAGGTGAATAAGTTTGAAAGGAGGGATCAGCTCTTAAAAGAAGTCTTTCTTTTGTAAATTGGCATATATGTTTGTGCTATGCAAAAGTAAAAAAATATATATTTTGCTCAAATGTTAATAAAATAAGTTTAGAAGAAAGGCAAAATATAATCAGTTTGAACGTAGATAGCTGAGCACCAAGCTATAGCAAGTTTTTAAATACAGGTAGCACTATATGTGAAGCTTGTTGGCAACATCAGTGCAATAACTATACTTGGGCACTTTTATAGCAGCCAGGTATTTGCCTAATATATAAATTAGATAGTTAATTTTGTAAATTACAAAAATTCTAATAAATTAGTATGAGGTTATCAAAGTAAAAAAAAAAAAAAAAAAAAAATCCCAATGCAATACTTCATTGTTAGAACAAGCATTAAAAGATGCACAATAGTTTGAATGAAAGTAGCATAATAGTTAAAATGAAGATAGCATAATAGTTGAAACGAAGTAACACAATAGTTATAATGAAGATAGCATATTAGTAGTTAGAATGAAAAGTAACATAATAGTTAAAACGAAGAGTATCATAATTGTTAAAATAAAACATAACATGATAGTTCATATAAAAGGTGGAGTTATAGTTAGAACAAAAATAACATGACAGTTATAATGAAAATAATACAATAATTAGAATGAAAATAACACTAATTTGGAATACAGAGAGTGCATATGAAGTTGTATACTGATAAGTAGATTTGAATTAGTTGTCTAATTTAAAATCTCAATGCAATATTAACAGGATCTTTATTGTCAGGACAAGTTTTAGAAGATGCATAATAGTTTGAACGAAAGTAACATGATAATAGTTGAAACAAAGTAACAATAGTTATAATGAAGATAGCATATAGGATAGCACGTTAGTAGTTGAAACGAAAAGTAATATGATAGTTAGAATAAAAAGTAACATGATAGTTAGAATGAAGAGTACCACGATTATTAAAATGATAGTTTGTATGAAAGGTAGAACTATAGTTAAAACAAAAGTAACACAACAGTTAGAATAATAATTAGACCAAAATAACACAATAGTTAGAATGAAAGTAATACTAATTTGGAATATGGAGAGTAAGTATGAAGTGAATTAGTTGTCTAATTTAAAATCTCTATACAATACTAACAAGATCTTTATTGGTAGAGCAAGTATTAGAAGATGCATGGTAGTTAGAACAAATGCAGCACGATAGTTAGAACGAAGATAGCACAATAGTTGAAATGAAGTTATAATGAATATAGCATAGTTAAAATGAAGATAGTTAGAAAACATAACATGAAAGTTAGAACGAAGAGTACATGATTGTTAAAATGAAACATGACATGATAGTTTGCATGAAAAATAGAATTATAGTTAGAACAAAAGTAATATGACAGTTAGAATGAAAATGACACAATAGTTAGAACAAAGTAATATTAGGAGAGTGTATATGAAGTCATATACTGATAAGTAAATTTGAATTAGTTGTCTAATTTAAAATCTCTATACAATACTAACAAGATCTTTATTGTCAGGGCAAGTGTTAGAAGATGCACAATAGTTAGAATGAAGATAGTACAATAGTTATAATGAAGGTAGCATATAGTTAAAATGAAGATAGCATGTTAGAGCAAAAAATATTACGAAGAGTATCATGATTGTTACGATGAAATGTGACATGATAGTTTGCACAAAAGGTAGAATTATAGTTAGAACAAAGGTAATACGACAGTCAACGATAATTAGAAGAAAATATCACAATAGTTAAAACGAAAGTAACACAATGGTTAGAACGAAAGAGTGGTATGACAGTTAGCACGAGATAATTAGAACAAAAGATGATATGATAGTTAGATTGAAAAGCGGTACGATAGTTAGAACGAAAGGTAGTATGATAGTTAGAATGAAAGGTAGCCCGATAGTGACAAGATAATTAGAACCAAAGATGGCACAATAGTAATAGAAAGTAACATGATAGTTAGAACAAAAGTAACACGATGGTTAGAATGAAAGTAACACACTATTTAGAACGAAAGGTGACACAGTAGTTAGAACAAAAATAATATATACATAAGTATAAAACATCATAGGTGCGTTTTAGTAAAAGTCTAAAAGTAATATTAAAAATAAAGCTGGAATTAGGGTTAGGGTTAGAGTCAAAGCTAGAATAGAGTTTTTATAATGCTGAACATTTATTAAACATGGTTATTTAAGCTTTGAAACCATTCAAAGTCGAAGAACCAAATACCCGAAAATATATGTTTTTTACGTTACACCTGATCTAACCAATCAAAAGCAGTAATGTTCTTCGGACAATAAGAGAGTATATAACCAGGAAGGAGATAGCAACACTCCATTAAAAATAATAATTAAGAGTTCTCCGCTATACTTCGAACACCTATTTAAAATATTAAAATAGTTTAGATGCTGTATTATTACAAATTATTAATTACTTATATACATACTAGAACTTTTAATACAATTAGAGATATGTAAATTAATTAAAGCTGAATCTAAAGAATCTAAAAAAATAATACATTATTAATATTAATTCCAACTAATAAAATAATTATTTTTAAATTATACCTTGAATTGCACTTGATATTGTTTGTGTGTTAATAATTTTGCTAGTGTACATATGATCAGGATGATTCTGAGAAATTATTGGTAATATCTTAATAATTTCATCAGCAATTAAAAACTGCTCTTTAATTTTACTTTCATCATCTGAAGCCAACTTTTTAAGCCAACCATCAATTGTAAAATAAATTTTCGAAGCAAAAGGCCGTTTTTGTGGATCTGAATTCATGCATAGATTTGCCAATTCAACATAACAATCGGGAGTTCCAGAAGTAAACTTTGGTCGCAATCCACCGCAAATCTTGATTGCAAGATCAATATCAAATTTATGACCATCAAAAGATCTTTGGCCAGTTGCCATTTCGGCCATAATAACACCAAAACCATAGATATCTGCTTCTTGTGTAAACTGGGTTTCACCTGATAAAACTTCCGGAGCAATATAAGGCATGATTCCAAAGATAACTCCTTCCGTACTATTTTCATTTTTCTTTTTAGATAAACCTAGATCCGATACATAAGAAATACCTTTATCGTGAAGAATGTTGCCGCTATGAAAATCAGCATGAATATAACTAGCATCATGAATTTGGCCTAAATCCTCGGATATTTTTTTGAGTTGCTCTAATTTGAATTTCCATGTAAGTTGATTAAAATTTGATCGTAAAAACTTATGAATATTTCCATCACTAGCATATTGAAATACCATGAGATATTCATCGGTTTTTGAGTCATAGGTTAGACCATATACCTGAAGTTTACTACCAAATAATTTACATTGCATGTGATTTTTAAACTTATAAATTATATAAAAGCATTAGTTCAATAGACTATTACATAAGTAAGTTTGCAGAATACAATTTTAACCTACCTCACTTAAAAAATCAGGAGAATTTTGATTTGTTTTTGAACTAGATAAAGTCTTGAGTGCAACGATGCTGTCTAGTTCACGTGCTCTTTTATAGATATAGTTGTTATCTTTGTCACTATCATTATTATCATCGTTGTTAATTTTTTCAACTTTTCGTATGCCATCTGACCAAGTTGCCTTATATATAGATCCAAATCCTCCTTCACCAATTTTTTCAACATTAGATAATCTATCAAATGGAATCCACTCAATTTCATCCTCATATGCAAAAGTTCTAAGTTGAAATGCTTTCACGCAATCATCAATATCTTTATTTTTACTTGTCCACTGTGTTGTTATGTCAGGGTCACATGAAAGACACCATGCACCATTTGTGTTGTCTTCATTACAATGAGAACATTTTCTATATTCCGATTTTCTTTATCATCATAAAATATCATTTTATTTTACATCTGCCATAAGATTTTAAATTTTATATCGAGTGGAAATAATTTTTATACTCACCGACTAAATTAATACGAAGGAAATGATTTGAAGGGTATTACATAATGGTAAATAAGTATTTATGTTCTGCTGATTTTGATTCCAATGATTAATGATCTCTATACTCACTAACTAAATTAGTGCGGATTAATTAATTGAAGTAGTGACAAATAAATATTTATGATCTTAATTTTGAGAACTGATTTAAAAATAATAATCATTATACTCACTAGCTAAATATGAATGGAATGATTTGAAGGTATTATGTAATGATAAATAAGTATTTATGTTCTTGATTTTGTAAACTTGTTTTACTGATTTTAATTCCAACGAATAAATAAAAGGTCTTTATACCCACCAACTAAATTGATGAAAACGAAGTTATTTGAAGGTATTGCGTAATGATAAATAAGTATTTAATTAATGCTCTTGATCTGTGAAGTTGTTTTTGCTGATTTTATTTCCACCGATTATTAAATAATTTTTATGCTCACCCACTAAATTAATGCGAATGAAATAATTTGAAGGTATTACATAGCGGTAAGTACTTATGTTCTTGATTCGTGAACTTGTTCTGCTAACTTTAATTCCACAAATTAATAAATGATCTATATACTCACACACTAAATTAGTGCGAATGAAATGATTTGAAGGGTATTATGTAAATGATAAATAAATATTTATGTTTTTGATTTATAGACTTGATTTGCAGATTTAATTCCATTGATTGATAAATAATCTTTATACTCACCGACTAAATTAATACGGATTAAATAATTTGAAGGGTATCACGTAATTGGAAATAAGTATTAGCTTCTTGATTCGTGAACTAGTTTTGCCGCCGATTAATAAATAATATTTATACTCACGGACTAAATTAATGTGAATGAAATGATTTGAAGGATATTACGTGGTAAATTGGTGAACTTGTTTTGCTGATTTTAATTTCACTGATTAATAAATGATCTTTATACTCACTTACTAAATTAATGCGATTTAAAGAGTATATATATAGTAATAAATAAGTATTTATGTTCTAATTTTAATTTCACCGATTATTAAATAATCTTATACTTACCGACTAATTAATGCGAATGAAATGATTGAAAGGTATTACGCAATGGTAAATAAGTATTGATTTGTGAGCTTGTTTTGCATTTCATGATTAATTAATGATCTTTATACTTACTAACTAAATATTTAGTGTGAATGAAATGATTTGATGTAATAATAAATAAGTTTTTATGCTCTTGATTTGTGACCTTGTTTTGCTGATTTTAATTCACCAACTAATAAATGAACTTATACTTACAATCTAAAAAGATTAATGCGAATGAAATGATTTGAGGGGCATTACCGTAATTATAAAAGCATTTATGTTCTTGATTTATAAATTTTGTTGATTTTAATTTCACAGACTAATGAATAGCTTTTATACTCACCGACTAAATTAATGAATGAATGATTTGAAGGATATCATGTAAATGATAAATAAGCATTTATATTCTTTGATTTATGGACTTGATTTGCATTTTAACTCCACTGATTAATAAATGATCTTTATACTCACAAGCTGAATAAATGATTAATACGAATGAAATATTTAAAGGGTTTTACATAATGATAAGCAAGTATTTATATTGTTGATTTGTGAACTTCTGATCTGGATAATTTTTTTTTTTTTTTGAACATGGTCTGAAAGCATCTCAAACACCTCTCAATGAATTCGATAAAGAATCTGATTTACTGACTTGATTAGACAGACAAATCAGGGATCTTTTTGAGTCTGTTGAAGGTGGCGTTTGAGAACGCTTGTTGTTGAGCTGATTCTGAAATGTTATTTCTAAAATATTTATTTCCTTTTCGTTATTATTATAGTTTCTACGAGACACGCGTCCGCGTTGCTATGTTCCTACCAACTCGATGAATTATGTCGAAGTTGAATAATAATGTTTTTAATTTGGAGCTCTAATTATATTACTAATATACAAATCATGAGCTATCAAAAACTCTCGGTTCATGTTCAAAAAGTAATTACCCATTTGAATTCCACTGATTAATAAGTGATCTTTATACTCACCTGCTGCATGAAATAATTAATGCGAATGGTAGATAAGTATTGTGTCTTTATTTGTGACTTGTTTTGCTAACTTTAGTTTCACCGATTAACAAATAATTTTCTACTTACGAGCTGAATAAAATTATTAATGTGAATGAAAAATGATTTGAAGAGTATCAAGTAAATAAGTACTTATGTTCTCGATTGTAATTCCTCCGATTAATAAATGATCTTTATACTCACGAGCTGAAACGGTTTGAAATATTGTGAATTTGATTTGCTGATTTTAATTTCAATATTTATAAATGATCTTTATACTCACGGGCTAAATTAACACAAATAATAAATATTAAAATTTATGAACTTAAAAATTGCTGTTATGTAATTAATAATTATCCGGCAGGTACTATGTAAACACTGACGGAAAAAATTTTACATTATTTCTTATTAATTTTAATATAAAAATCTGCGGAAGTAATATAAAATTCTTTTCGTAAGTGTATACGTCATACCTGCCAAATAACAAGAAAATATTCTTTATGCCTACTCCCTAATAATTAAAGTTATATAAGATATTCTCAACTTTTAGAATAAAAAAAAACATAAAACATTATAAAAAATTAAAAAATTAACTTACTTTTTAATCCATTCCCAAAATATATTATTACTCGCTTCCACGCTAGTGATTGGCGTCGTAATCATGTGATGCTAATTGTCACATGATACAATATATAAAAATTAACAATTAGATTGTCGATCAGTGGAAATGTCCCTTAATTTATTGTGTAACATATTTTACTATAAGATCGTCATACAAAATTTTCTCATTTTTCTAATAAAATTAAACGAAATGCAATCTTTGTCTCTATGTTAGTTCTGTAAAAACATAACATACTTTGCTTTTATGCTATAACCTTTATTACACTCAAGGTTTCTATCGTTTTAGTGAAAAGCCTACCAACCTTAACGGGAAAAAAACCGAAAAAGATCTTTCGTTCAAAAAGGAGTAATAACACTGCGATTTATGTTTGTTGAAATCGTTATAATTATGTAGTTGAGATTCCTCCAAAGCTGAAAAAAAGATTTTAAGTGTATTTTAAGTGGTATTTAAAGTATATTGAAGATAGTTAGTTATTTTAACATTAGAGTATAGAACAAAAGGTAAAGACTAAGAATGACAGAGCATTTAAAATCTGCTAAGCAATGATCTCTGCGGATACTATAACTTCCAATACTGCTATGAATAGTATAAGAAGACGACTAAAGAAGAATAGAAGGTACTTAAGTGGTGTTTAAATTGCTAAAGGTGGTGGTCCTGTTGCAGCACAATGGTATTTAAACTGCTAAAGGTGGTGGTCCTGTTGCAGCATAGTATGAATTTTATTATTAATTGATATAAGCATTCCAAGGATGAAACAAGATAGGATTTGTTGAAAGCGGTAATTCTATTGGAAACTCTTGTCTTTATTTTAGTTGTTATTATTTTATATTATTTTATATGATTTTAATATTACTATGTAAATTCATGTAGACGAAAGCATAAAATTTTATTATTATTATTTTTTTTTTCAGTTCCTTCTGGTTCTATGACTTTAAATTTAGTGACATGTATGTAATTTTATGATTAGATAATAAAACTTTAAAATTTTTGTACAATTATTTAATTTATTTTTTATGGTTTCTCCAATATGTAATAACACGCTCTTTTGTCCAACCTGGATCTACATCTTGAAGTTTATGAAGAACTTTATACAACAATTGGTCATCATTAGAAAAAGAGTTACAAGTAAGTAGTTGAGCAAGAATTTCTTTCGCACTATTACTTGTGAGCCGACGGATATGTTTAGGAGAAGAATTTTTTTCAGATTCATTATTATTATTGGTAATAGGTTTACTAATTACATTATCCATATTTTTTCTTTTTTTACCTTTACCATGATTACTTAGCAGTGTTGATAGTTTATATGTATTTACATCGTGTCTCCTTCGACCTTTAACAACTCGTGCTTCAGTTTTTAAAATTTCTTGACAATATAAAGACTTCTGCCTAATTATTTCCTCTACACAACATGATGAAATAAAAGAAAACCCCATTTCATTTAATTCCATTATATTTGTGAAAAGCTCATATGTTGTTGGATCGGATTGTTGAAATGTAGTTAATAAAGCATCAGCAAGTTTCCATATAGCTTCTTTTAGTGATTGTGCATTACGGTCTTTATTTATTGTAACAATGTCTCCTATATATTCAGATAAAAGTGCTTGAATCCTATCTCTTTCAGATTGAGCTGATGATATTTGTAATTTTAGTTGTTCACTATCTATCATATTCGCTTTGATGAATTGCTTAATAAACTTTACTCCAAAAACTTCCAATGCTTCATCTAAGGCAAAGTAGTGGCCAGGACGTGTAAGGTTTACTGAACTTACATATTTGAGTAATTGTTGTAACAGAGGATCATTAGAAACTTGAACTAAGTAATAGGTTGATGATCATGCATAGTTGCTTTTACCAGCAACAAAAAAAAGTAGGGAAAATGCCAACAGGGAATTAAACTGTAATTTATGATTGCCTCTTCGTATTTCTATTTTATGATTAATAATATATCTCATCCAACGAAAATAAAGAAACCAAACTTTCACTATATTATTTTCTTTTTCAATATCGCTTATAACCTCATTATGCTTTCTACCTTCTAAATATTTAGTTAATACAATCCCTACTGACATCCATATTAATTCCAAAACGTGAAAAGTAGCATCGTAATTGACAACTTTTTCAAGTTTATCCAAGTAACGGACCCCAAGATGTGCAGCAAGAGAAAAAATTCCATACCCTGAAAAAATAGTGATCAAAGTAGTACACATTGCTTTTGATGCATGCCATTGACCTAAGAGCAATCGGACAGATTTATTTTTTTTTGAATCTTTATATGAAATTAGTCTACAAAAAATAGCCTCGTCGGATACAATATCCAAATAATCATTTTCTGTCAGTTGAAGATCGTTAAAATACATTTCGCAAGAATTATGTACATTTAAGTCACAATTAGGTTGATCACCCAGAGTAAGTATAACAAGGTTAGGACGAGGAACCTGACATCCTAAAGGAATATCTTTTGTAAGTTCATTATATAAGCTATCGATATCCCAATTGCTTGAATACAACTTTATAAGTTTATTAAAAATAATGTCATGTTTAGAACTTTGAAATTTAATAAAATTAGATTCTCCAAACAATATATTGTTATTAGTTTGTTCGTTTAAATTGATAAGAGACTTGAGTGGTATTGGTAGAGTAAACTGGAAAACTAATCGTAAAGTAGCATGTGAAGTACCACAAGTATCATCAAAAATATTACCATATTTAAATGTACTTTCTTTAAAATCAATATTGTCAATAACTGACACATTCCAAACATTCTCGCCTTTTATTAATCTTTGATTCGGGTTTGCTTTAATCATTCTATTTTTTTCTAACCGTCTTTCACATCGCTGAGTATGCGATAATACATTTGCTATGCATAAAATACTATAAAGTGAAGTTAACAATTTTGATTTGTGTGCCAAAGAGCTCATTACATGTGTAAGCCAGATATCGGTAGCTGGAAAAGCAATAGTAAGAATTACTGATATAAAAAATACTAAAATTTTTTTTACTCTAACTTGATCAAAAGGTTTAACTTCCAATCCTCTTTGTTTTCTTTTTTTATTTACGATGTTATATTTTTTTTTTGTAATGTCATAATGAGACCATTAAAAAATCCTGAAAGACAAGCCGGAAAGGCAGATTGATATTCAGTTAAGGAATTCGGATTTTCAAGAATTTCTTTATTCTGACGCACTTCATGTCGAGATTTCCATATAATAATTCCCAAAGTTTCTCCAGCCTTTTTTGATGCTTCAGGTGTAAAATCACAGTCATTTTTCATTATTTTTGTAAGGTTAACTTGTCCAAGACGAAGAGCTATTTTTATATATAAAAGACTAGGTGGGTCTGAAGTATATGATTTGGTTTTATCAAAAAAAGATAGTGTCGAATTAAAATATGTCAATAATTGTTCTTTATGTTCAGAATTGTCTAATGTCGCTACATTTAGAATCCATCGTCCTAAAAGTTCAAGCGCTTGTGTTGTATCATTTTCATGTTTGTCTTTATATGAAAAAGGTTGATTTTCACTACCTTGGCATCTAAACAAATGACCACTTTGTGTATCAAAGCATTGAGTGCAAATATATCGTGGAAGATGTTTGCTATTGCTATTATTATTTTTTTTGTTTGAATCATTATTTTCAACAATTTTAAAATGCTTTTCAGTAAACACCAGACATATTTTGAGACCTAAACAAGGTACCTGTACAACACGTCCTGCTATGTATACAGAATGTTGAATACAGCTAACACCACGGCAAAAAAAATATTTATCTTTATTGCAGAATAAACACCGATGTCGATATACCCAACTTTTTTCAATACTTTGTGAATTTTTAAGATTTGAATCGTGAAGGTTATTTTGATCAAAACCAAAGTGTGATCCACAAACACCTAAAGTATATAATTGATCATTTTCTATAGATTTAAATGCCTCACCATCAATCTCCCACATACCAATCAACTGTGCTAAAGGTCGTTGAGTTTTTTGTTTGTAATTTGAACATCGTTGTATTTGACCATTAACTATATGTAAAAGAACACATGGTGTTAATTTATTTTTTTCACAATTACCTTCAAGAGATAATTTAAAATTTCTGTTGACTGTATTGTTGATGACACTATTTCTGAAGATTTATAATCCAAATCCTCCCACTCAATTTCGTCATCATAATTACATTCTTTTTCATCTGCTAATGTTTTTGCTTTTTCAAAAGCTGATTCATCCCACACAAATAATAGTTCCATTTCATTGTTCTCGCTTACATTATCAATCTCACTAGCATTAACATTACTAATTTCGCTAATATTATTTATTGTATTCTTAATTACAAGATTTTCTGTGGCCGTAGCAGAACTCAGACTATCATCGTCAAGTATATTGTAGTCACTATCAGGGTCACGAAATCAAATCCGTCCTCATTTATTCCAAGTAAGAAGTCTTCATTTGACTGCTTATCTAGAATTAATCATATAACATAAAAAAATAAGTTTAATTTCTTAATTATTGTTTTTATTATTTTTAATAGTTTTCAATTATCTTTGTTATTGTGATACTTACCTCTTTGCTTTGAGTTTTCCATTGGTTGTACTGTACCAATTTAGCCGGTAGTGGTATAACACATATGTCCTGGCAGGTTTTACTTAGGTTCAAGATCTTTTTTAGGGTTTGACTTTTTAAGATTAATATGCTTTTCATTAAAAAAATAGAAACCTTTAGAGTAATAAAGGTTATAATACAAAAATACAGTAGGTTATGCTTTTACGAAACTAACTTTGAGACAAAAATTGATTTTGCTTAATTCTATTAGAAAAGAGTGAAAATGTCACATGTTGATCTTATAGTAAAATACGTTATATGAAAAATTAAGGGACATTTCCACTGATCGTGTTGATTTTTATATATTTTACCACGTGACAATTAGCATCACATGATTATAGCGCCAATCACTATTCCATGCCAATTCCATAAAAGTAACAAATGGCAGTTTTGAAAATTCTCATAGCATTACCTGTTCTAGCAGACTTCAGATAATATGTAAATGCTTTATGTCTATCTATTTCAACCCCAATTCCTAAATAATAACAATATCCAACTTGATACATTCCATTAGAATTATTCATGTCTGCAGATTTTTGATAATAAATAAATGCTTTCTTTTCGTCTTTTTCAACTCCGATCCCATATTCATACAATATCCAAGCTTGTACATTCCATCTGGGTCATTCATATCTGCTGATTTTTGACAATTAATGAAATTTAATTGATTAAAATCATCAATAATTTGAGTAAAATCGTCTGATGAACTAATATCTTTTACTGATCGTTCTTTTACTGATCGTTCTTTTGTCAAATCCTCATTTTCTATTTTGATGAAAAACTGAGAAAAAAGTAAAAATGTGTCATACGTACAGCATATTTATGGTTATATATAATTATATATATATATATATATATAGTTATATCCTAAATAATACTTAGTATTAGCGTGGGAAGATTGCGCTCTATAACTGTGTCACCATAAAAACTATTCGACACGTGGTTACTGTACCGCACTGATTAAAAATTTTATTATATAAAATTTCCATTAATCACGAGCAGCTCTTTTTAAAGTCCTAAACTGCACACCAAACATGTATGCACTTAAAATTTTCTAGTTTGCAATAGGATATATGACCAATAGAACCAGAGGGGCAGTGCAAATTCTCATGGCATTATCAAACTCCTCTTAGTCTGGATATTATATAATGTGAATTATTTATTATTGACAAATTATTTTTTATATATATAAAAATACACTAGTAATGCGGATGGCAAATGTTTTAAAACATGATCTTAAAAATCATGTTTGTTTGATTTAAATCTGTTAAAAAATGTTTTAATACATTAGACGGAATTATGATCCGATTGCGTAATTTAAATATATATTATCTTTTATTATGATTATGTTCTCCCGTCAAAAGAAATCTATTTGAACTTTACAAAAGTTGCTGAACCTGATAAACATGATTGATCAATACCTCACAAAAAATGTAATTATTGCGAAGAAGACTTTGTAGAACCAGTTGACCAATTAGATTATTCATTAAAATGTAAGAAATTCCAAGAAATTAGATCATTCATTAAAATGTAAGAAATTCCAAGAAATCAAAATCAGGATTCTGGTTCTTCAGATAATTCATTCCAAAACCTATTCAATGGGTTTACATAGTGACAATATTGTAAACTTTGGACTTTCAATACAAACAAATGTGAAACTAATATAGAATGAAAGGTTGTATTAGCCGATAAGCAAATTTCGCATTTAAAAAAATAAAAATTAAAGCGATCAAATATATTACGTAATATCTAATAAATTTGAAATTACATAGCGCCATTTTTTTTAAAAAAAAATTTCTCAGCTAAAATTAAAATTAATTAATCGAAAGCAATATTTCAGTTTCAGCAAAATTTTATCTCAGTCGATGTTTTAAAAAAAAATTTAAAACAATAAAAAATGGTTAAAAAATTATTTAAACCGTTTTTATGCCATTCCTACGTACAAATTCTATATATTTTAAAGTAGTTACTTATTTATATAATTGCTTATTGATAATATTTATCAAAAAAGCTAATTTTAATTCTCTGATTCAGAATTCTAAAAAAGAAAATAAGATCTTTTAACTCCCACTTATTTTGAAAAAAAGTTAATTCTGAAACCCCATTAGTAGTACTTTTATGTAGATGTTTCTTATTAACTTTTCTCATACAGTATTCATGTTTGACTTAATCAATAGGCATAACAATAATTTTATTAATTATGTATCTGAAAACAATACTTATCTGTGCTGATTTGATTAATAAGCAGTTTCTTATAAGTGTAACAATTATTGTACTTTATTAATAGAAATATTTATATCTATCATTAATTTCTTATTTGTGTTAAAATATTTAAATAATAAATCACTTCTTATTAAGTTTCTTATTGTTATTACCGTAAATTCTTGAATAGCGGGCATGGGTATTATTTCGAATTTTGGTCCGAATTAAGCCTAATTCGGGTCAAAGTTCGAAATAACGCCCATGTTCGCTATTTCGAAATACTGATGAATATTGCGATCTGATTCTTAGCGATTTGCTATAAATTTTTGTTATGTACAAACTATTGGATTTAAATTTTAGCTTGATCTGAACTTATGGTGGTTTGTAGAAAGGTGTAACACCATAATTTTTATTATGGCGGAGAAGCTTTGAGATTCTCAATTTCAAGTAGATAGTTTCAAAAAATCTTCTGATTTCCTTTGATTCACATGACATCATAATTTGCAGAAGTTGCAAACTGCCGTAAGTTGTAGGGCGCTTCTGACGTCCTAAAACGATTATATAGTAGAATCGATTTCAAATTATTTAATCGTTTATATACCGATTCTAATTCGACTAACGATTAGAACGACTATTTTAGAATCGATTTACAACCTTGAATTAATTTTCAAATATACAATTAACATACGTATATACATATAAATAAATATCTTTATATGCACGTATTGTATGTCAATTGTATATTGTTTGCTACAAAATCTGGGTTATTTAAAATCGATTTAGTGCAAATTTTGATATAAATGATTTTATATTATCTGTTATAAGAAAAAATTTTATAATTTTTTTTTTTAATAATATATATAGTATATATATATATATTTATTCTTTGACAGTTTTGCTAAAGCTTAGTTAAGATTGATTTATATATAGATTGAATCTAAAAGAAACTAATACTATGAAACTACCCTTAATATATAAGTCTAACATTACCCGGCTACTTTGAGAGTGCCCAGATATGACCTGTCACACTAGCTTCTGAGAGCTAGATCTCAACAACATAACCACTATTAAGAACCATGCCAGTAGAATTATCTACTAGCCTATTAGAAATTTGTCAGCTTATCAAAGAACTAATTAAATATATATATAATAGGGTTTGAAAATTTCACACACCCACATGGCAGAACTCTGGGCATCTTTCATATAGGTCATAACTAATCTGCATAAATTTTGGGGGATTTTGCTACTCTTAAAATCAAGTAAATTCGCTAAAAATTTAATATAATATATAAATATTATAGTAATTCACTAAAAATTCAATTATCACATATATATTTATAAAAAAAATAAATATAAATGTATTTTTAAGTGCTAAAAAGGTTTATTTAGAACAAAAAGTTAGAATCAATTAGTAAAATTTTGAGAATTATAGTATTTTTTAGTATTTTTATTAATAATAAAATTATATAAAATATTATAATCCTTAAAATTTTACTAATAAACTTAGCAATATACTCTCCCAATGATCACTTAAACCAATTTTTCCACCAAAAAAAAATAGGTTTGTTGGAGCATTGCCTGTACTCAAAGTGCAGTAGGGTAATATAAAATACAGTTTTTGTAGAAATCAACCTTATACTGTTTTGAAGACTCTTCTATATATTCAATATGCAAGCCGAAAGCATCATTATACAAGATAACCGGCAAGAGGTAGTACTCTTGTATATGAAATTTTAGTGGAGTAATAAAGCTCCATTGACAAAGTTATCTATAGCAAAACAGTGGAGAACAACAAAACAAGTTTTTTCAACACTCTCTTTTGGAAATTTTGAAAACCCCACAACCAAAAACCTCACTTCATATTCTTGCTTGGTATGGTTTTTTTTAGGAAATTTTTGTTAAACAAAAAGTGAGAAAACTAGTATATCTTCTACAAAAGATCTGTATTGTTTACTATTTTCAAATTGAGAATAGGAGTTATGAGAAATCACAGATTCGGCAGCCCAAGAACTCTAATTACAGCAGCGGGTGGCTTGAGATATAGATTCTTAGATAGCAGCAGTACCTGGCTTGAGATACGAATTAGGATAGATAATCAAGAAATCAAACTGTATCATATAAAACAAGGACTAATATTGATCATTTGGAGAACTTTTTATAATAATTCTTGCAGGGCTAACTCTACTCTGAAAATAATATAAACTAAATCTAGAGTAGAGCTAAATTTAAGAGTATTATATAATTTTTCAGCTATGATATGGCTATATCATTTTGTTAAGGTTTTTTCTTTTTTTCTTTTGTTTCTTTTTTTTTATTCTTTTGGTGTTTATTTGGGTTTTTGTTGGTTATTTTTATTTGGTTTACTTTTTAAAACTTTCCTCTTTTTATCTTGTACTCTTTGAGAAAAAAAAAAAATTAAAAGGGAAAGGAAAGATTCTGGCATAGTATACAACAACCTGTTATAACTCTTGGAGGGTAACTTTGTTATTACAAAATTCAAAGAAAGTTTCGAATTTTGGAAGAGACTAATAGTTGTTATAGCTGGTCGCATTGGGCTTAGGCTTGGTGAGTCTTTATTAGTTATGAACATTAGTCTTTTTTGATATATTACAGTGTTATATAGCAGTTCATCTAAATAAATAAAGGCAGAATCACATAAAAAAAAAAATCAAAATTTTATTTGTTTAATACATAAAAATATATTATGCTGGCATATTTAATTTTATATTTTTTGAAAATTTAAATATGCTAATATTATGAATTTTTATGTGCTAAACAAGGTTTATTAAAGCATAAAGTTATAATTAATTAGTAAAATATTGAGAATTATAGTATTTTTATTAATAAAATTATATAAAATATTATAATTTTCAAAATTTTACTAATTGAATCTAACTTTATATTCTATTAAATATTGTTCAGTATATAAAAACATATTATACTAGTATATTTAATTTTATAATTTTTTAAAATTAAAAAGAGGTATTATCTTTAACACAACAACTCTTTCTAACGATCACTTGGTCTAAATTTTTCCGAAAAACTTTTCAATAAAAACAGTAAAAACCAACCTCCCAGCTTATAAGTCAAAGAAAGAAGGGACTGTAAAACAGCATTTGTTATTTAGAGGCAGTTCTTATTTCTTAATATGTTAGATAGATGCAGACAAATTTGCCTGCAAAAAGTTATATATATATAGTGTTAAAATTTTTTTTATAAAACTTTATGTAATATTTCAATATAATATTCATTAAGGTTTAATGCTATTTTTAAACTATAAATTATAAACATTAATTATACTTTATAAAATTTTAGTATAATTTAAAATTGACCAATTTTTATAAAATAAAATTAAATAATTAAGTTATTAATATTTAAAAAAATTTTTAAATATGTTCGAACTTTTAAAATATTACTAAATTTTTACTTTAAGTATTAATCTATATAAAAAAAATTATATTTATTCAATATTTATGTTTAAAATACATATGTATGTATATATACATATATATACGTGCAATATGTATATATCAGATATATACAACCACAGTGCGTTTGTATTACTAAAGTATATATCGTTATTGTTTTTCAATATATGTATAGTATTTTTCGAAACATGAAGAACGAGATATATTGCAACAAAGTGCAATATTGTATTTTTTGCACCAAATTTGACTTTGTGGTGGATTTTTTTATTTATATCTTTATCATTTTGTTTTGCATCCCATCAACACCAAACACATGCTATACGGCTTTGGCTTCCTCTCTATTCAGAATAGTGATTTGTACCAGAAAGACATATAATCTTATAGAAAACAATGATGTAAGAACAAGTATGAACAATAATATCTAAAAAAAAAAAGTGACACAAAACTTTATTAAACGATTTTCAGGATCGATCACCAAAAATGTGGTGCAGTAATACGTAATAAGTGCATTTTTTGGTTAGTGTTAATCCTTGGCAACATGCTTTACACGATCGATATTTTGCTATTATGTTACTCAAATCTAATCAAATTAGATAAGGTATTTGTAGAGATGTGGCGGCTTAGTGAAGTGGTTAAGTCGTCACCCTCTTCAAGTAGCAGGTTTAGGGTTCAAATCCCACAGACGATGAAAGTTTGAAAAATAGGCTTGCATTACGGTAACGGATCTTCATTAAGTTGGGGCTTAGATTAACCTGTAACTTCGGGTCACACCAATGCTCTGTATTGGA